>JBBPTV010000459.1:0-21625 GCA_038094275.1 Tubosaeta brunneosetosa | reverse complement strand
AGAAGACCGAACGTCAGTGGCACCCGCTACAAGCTCCGAATTCCAACGCCTCCCGGGATTCTCTGCGCTCGCTCAACCCAAGCTTGTCCCGTCCTGCGGTGCTCGAATTTCATAGGCACCAGGAGCGACATGGCAAACTGTCTCTCAAGATTGACACCGAATAGGCTCGCAGACACTTGCCGTCGTCGTCGTAATGCACCCCCCAGAATGTTGATCAGATCTGGAAAACCACACGGTTTTCGTTACCAAACTTTTTTTTTCTCTCACAATTTGGTTGATAGGCTCGGTGCCGTCATGGCACGCGGCCCCTGCCGACATGTATTTGGGCCGTGCTTGTTGTGGAAAGCATCGGTGTACGTAGTGGTAGGACTTCTGTGGCGCCGACTCGATGGGTTGAAATCGGACTGACCGCCAGGTCCGATGTCGGTGATGAGTCTGGCGACGACCAATGCGCCCTGTAGTCTGAAGGACATCAAGATGATGGACATGCACAGTAAAGATTGTGTGTGCTGTGACAAGTTTCGATGAATAAACATACTCCAGGTTTGTACCCTGAATAAAGTTACAGGGAAACGCAAGAACCTGCCGTTTTGACGGACCGGTTCCGCGAAGCATGTCGTAAGTGTCTGTCTAGACCACAAAACGCCGTGTATGATGCTGGGCGGTATCAGTGCAAAGCGGCGACATGTAGAACTGATCACTTGACGGCGATCTATATGTTGAGCACTCGCTTCCAATAGAGAAAACGAGGTGGCAGTGAACTTGCCTCATACACGTGGACCGTCCTTAGTCGCCATGTAGACAACTGTCATCATGAGAATATGTCCCGAGCGTGTCACGGATTTTAATAATGCCAGGCGGTTCCTTACAGACAACCTCCACTTGGTGCTGGTTCCTGTCGCGTGATGAAATCGTCGCAGGTGGACATGGTGATACGGCCCTCTCAACATCGAGGACTCAAGGAACTCTGTTCAAGGACGGATAGTAAAAACAAAAGTTGATTAGGCCTTCAATGAGCCACAAAATAATGTAACCAGCCCCCAAAATGGCACGTCGACTGCGGCTGAGGAGATCATCGCCTTTGTTGCGGAGTAGTGAAAGGCACTTACCGTGATTACGTGCCACATGTCCACCATAACCGAGGATAGGTCGGTCAAGTTATGCGTTTTTGATAAACGGCGAAGTTCCGGCACTCGTGTGCGGAGACATGGAGGACCAAGCAAAGTTAGCTGATCATGCTCTGCCCAGTGCCACCCCGGCGAAATCTGGAACTTCAATCTCCACGACCAGGAGGATATAAACACTCACCCGATGGCAGCACGCTGCACACCTGTCCGCGGGACGGCAGGGCAAGCACAACAACTCACACACGGTTCAATATTGTACAGTCAACCGGAATAGATCACAACACGGGGCTGTCCGTCGTCTGATCGCTCTCAGAGCGGAACGAAGAGAGACGTGGGTTGGTCGGCCTTGTTCCCCGATTGCGGGCTCGGAATACGTGACCGACAATGTTTTCGGTACGTATGAAACTGAATGAATAGTTGGGGACCAGGCTGTTCCTTTGCCTCGGATGAATGGATCCTGGTCCCCCAACTCGGCATTCCCAGCCTCATGGCAGGCGCGTTTTATCCCGTGCGTTATTTGCGTGGCATTGAAGACGTCATACTTGGCATCGTCTTCTCCATACCTAGTCCGAGTAGCACGAGCTGGCAGTCGTAAGTCAGGTTAAAGGCGTGCATTCGTGTTACAACAGACAGTTGCAAATGAGCTACCAAAACTACCAGCCCAAGAAATTCCCGAGGATAAGAAAGCTCATACCACCAATCCAACCAGTGGAAGTGAAACCGATCCCTCTACCTATTCGCACAACACCAGCTACTCCAGATCTGGTCTGAAGAGATCAAATCCTAATAAATCATGGATAAACAGAAGAGACTGTAAGGGTGAAATCAAGGGGGATTCTAGACCAGCCCCCAATGATGAGAAAACAGGACATTATCACCAGGATAGTAGCGTATTCGGACATCAGGTATCGCCGCCGTAGGAGGATTAAGTCTAGCGTCTCTGGTCGCTTACAGCGCAAACGCGGCGACAGCAAGTATAGTAGTCCCGAGGAGAGCGATGGCATTAACAGGGCGCGTCGAAAGCATTCCGGAATTGGAGGACACGCCGGCATTGGCGGCACCGGCTGCGGTTGGGGTCGGCAAGCTCTTTGGGGATGAAGGAGTGCCAGCAGATGGAGAACCGGTAGGACTGTTGGGAAATCTGAGCTCCTTGGTCGCATGGGCAACCATGAGGTAAGACTTACTTCCCGGGAAGAGGTGTGGACGTGGGCGAAGTGGTATTGGTTAGACAGGAAGTGTCATTACTGGTACCAACAGTGATCTGTCGTCCATTATAAGGATGGTCTGGGAAAAGATACTGTCTCCAGGGGAAAACGTACATTTGCACTCCACCCATCGTTACCTTGAGAATCCTCGATGTAGAGCATGACTTGGGTACCGGCAGCGAGGGTGACGGTCCACACCATGGACGTTTCATTCTGATAACCGAGGTCCTCGCTGCGACAGATGAGCGGTGGGCCAAGGGGGGTCAAGAAGCACGTACAGGGCATTACCACACGGATCGTCGGCAGAGGTAACGAGGACTTCGTAGGGCCCGCCGCAGGAATCGGTCCAATTGATTTGGGCTTGCTGACACTGCAAGCAAAGTCAGAAAGAACCCTCTTGAGGATAGAAAGACGGACCTGGACAAGGATGGGTGTGTTAATGTTGATGGTGTCGGACTGGGCCAACACGGAACGAACGAGGAGGAGAAGGAGAGAGAAGGAAAAGAGTGTAGCGAACATGGCTGCTCAGTGGAGTTGTCGTTGGATACGAAGATGAAGCCGCCCTTATACTTGAAGGATTCAAACCCCGCATGACAATACATGACCTCGACAATGACACGCTCTTCGCATGCGCCAACAATCATAATATTAATGTGCAGATCGTATTCAGAAACCAACTTAAAGCCTACTCTTAACAACGTTTCCCTCTTCTACAAGTCTCCGTCGCTTCGTGATTCTATTGACATTCTTAGCCCGTTCATTCATATTCCAGCGGAAGAGACCCACCCAGAATGCATGACCACGCTTGGTTCCTTGCCTACACCCTCCACCCCTTGGCGCTCGTCCACAGGGACATAGCATCGCTCGGACGGACCCACGTAGATCTGTCTCGGCCGCCATATCTTGACGCCTCCAGGAGATAGCATCATCTAGGAGACAATATCAGCGGCTTCCTACGGGAGTAAAAACACAGGTACCTGGCGCCAGTGCGCAAGCCACCCTACGACACGGGGTACAACGAACAAGACAGGGAAGAAATCCATTGGGAAACCTGATGGGCATGAGCTCACGTTCTGCATGTTCTCGTCCGAACACACCCATTGCGCGGTAAATCAGTCCGCTTTATCCACGAAATGAGTGTATGTTCCGCTGCAAGCATTTCGACATACCTCCAAAAGTCAACGTTGGGTGCAAGCTTTCGCGAGACGAAATAATCATCTTTGAGGGCTGCGTCGTGCAGTGCCATTGCAGTTTTGAGCAAAGGGTCAACGCCCGTGCTGCGCAAGAAGGGCATCTTACGGGCAAATGAGCGAATAAAACATATCTAGGACGTACACTGCAAATACTTCATCCGCCACCTTTCTGATGATGAACGACCGTGGATCAGACTGTCAGAGACCGTTGGATTTCCTTCAGGCAAGTAGGAAGATACACGTACGGTCTTGTAAACACGGTGACCGAACCCACTAAGGACCTTTTCACGACGCTTTACGGCGGCGACGAATTCCGGGACATTTTCAGGGCTAGTGCGACCATTAACTCTTGGAGTTGCGTGTGACGGAGATATGTTAAACCCATACCTTCCGATCGATATCAACATCCGGATCACAGCTTCGTTTGCGCCTCCGTGAAGCGGACCACTGGCACCCACGTTTGAGCATCACAGGCTACCTTAAGTGTACAGCAACGCTTACTACAGGGAAGCGCAGCCTGCTGCGATCGCACTGTAAGGGTCTGGGAGGGATGATCCGGTCTGAAGGACGGTGGTACTGGAAGCATTCATCTCATGATCCGCGTGGAGAATGAAGAGAATGTCCAAGGCACGGACGAGGACGGGATGGGGTTTGTATGCGATCCCGCCGGCGGGCGTGGTCGGGAAAGCATCGCTATGCGACAAGTGATCGAGCTGAAAGAGGAACCTGGTGAACAAACCAGTACCCGTCAGTCTATGTGTTCCACGTTGTAGGACAAGGTACGTACGACTCGGTATAACTCATCCCCGTCGGTGGTACTACAAACTCTCTTCCCTGACGGACGCGGTACGCCATTGCAGCGAGGGTTATCGCTTTCCCTATTAACCTGTAAATCTGCTTGTCCATGTTCTGGAGTGCAACTGGGTCCACTTTTGCACAGTTCGTGAAGAGGCTCTGACCTAGAGGTCGTTAGATTTTTTTTCTCTTATGCAAACACCTGGGCGATACCTTGCAAAGACGGGTTTGCTTCACTGTAGTACGACCCCACGTAGGCGAATGCGCTGGTCAAAATGGCCATTGGATGGGCATCATACCTGAAGGCGCGGAAGAATCCAGCAGCATCTGCGTGCATCACGCCGTGGTTGAGCACCTCGCGCTCAAAGTGGGAGAGCTGAGCTCGGGCGGGGAGAGAACCATAGATGAGAAGATATGCGCATTCAAGAAACGAAGACTGGGAGGCAAGCTGTTCGATGGGATAGCCTCTGAGAGGGATATAAGTAGGGAATAGTACTGCGGACAATAACGCACCTGTAGCGCAGGACGCCGTTGTCGCCGTCAATGTAAGTGATGGCGCTCTCGATGACGGCTGTATTGAGGAAGCCTCGATCGGAAACGCGCAGACCGCGTTCGGCCTCGTCTTCGGGGCGGTCATTTGGGCCAGGCGGGGCACGAATAGATTTGAAAACGGGAGCAGAGACGGCGTTGTGCGATATTCTGCGACGCTCAGCACAAGTGAGAGAGACAGCAGGGCGTTACGCACGGGACTCTGTATTGTTTCCCGGTGCGGTTGTCTGTGACGGTCAGCGACTCATCGCGCCTTGTCCTAGTCATGGTGTGAGCAAGTTACAAGAGCCGGCTCGATCGGTTAAGCGTCTAATTCACATGCAAATGTACTACACTCGAGTATGGTATGAATGTGTCTCATGCACCTTCTGGCTTCTTGTCTCTCGACAACCACCCTGACAGACAAGACGTGAGACAGTAGTGGACAACCAGAACGTATCTTACCTCGCAGTTTCTGATCGTGTACCTTCTGTCTCTCGCGGTCTGCAGCCCGCTGGCGCGCCAACTCCGCGTCCACTGACGGCGCCTCTGCGATCATCGTCGCAGTTATTGCTGACGTGCCCAAACAATCGGAATACATACCACTAGGAGCAATCTTCTTGGCCTCTGTGAGGACTACTTCGGCCTTCTCAAAGTACCCCAGTTCACCCAATGCTTTTCCTTTCCGGAACAGCGCTTTGGAGTTGGCCGGGTTCTTTGCTATCGCCTTCCGACCGTCAGATAAAGCATCATGGAATGCACCCAGTTTACCTTGTCAGCTGTATCTATTGCGCGTTTCCAGTTCTCTTGTTTGAGATGGCACGCCGACATGTTGGCATAAATTTTCTCGAGCATGAGATCGACCTGCGGGCTATGACCACCAACTGCACGGTCCAGACTCTCACCACGTACCTCTGTTTTCTCATCTTTGGCACTCGCCGCTTGATCAACGGCAGATGTCGGCGAGGGTGTAGCAGCAGCCAACCCAAGGGATTGCAGCGCGTTTCTAAATCGCATGATCAGGTGTCTGACTAGAAGAGCATGTCAACCGGCACACTTGTCAATTCCGTGCAGATACATCAGAGCCTGTGAAGTCGATGAGCTTCTGACGTTTAATCATCTCACTCTGGTGGTCGTACCTCGTGATACGATCGCAATGCTGCATTTCGTAGCGGCTCAGATGATAACGGGCTAAGAACACTTTATAGGGACGCACCGCTCTTCAGATCGCCCTCCTTGAATGCTGCATCAGCGACGTCTTTCTTTTCACTTGCCGTCTGCAACTTGTGTGCAACTTGGGTCTTTTCCTCTGGCGTCAGCACCACAGCATTTGCGTCGAGCAGAGCAGCTTGTTCCGTGTCACCAGAGGTGGATGCAGACATCACTATCGAAATAAAAAGTCTAACCAGTCAACCAGTCGAGATCAAGGACAAGGGGTCTATTTGTCCATGTTGGTCCCACTTCCGTTTTTGGATCACCCACAGAGTCAGTCTTGCCGACACACTCCGTCAAACTCTCCTTGATGATGCTTCTTAATACCGTCCTTGGGTTTTCAGCCTTTGGCCTTGCATCGCGCTTTGGTCAACTTGCAATACAAAAGAGGAATCCTATGGACAGTGAGTTGTTCCGAACGCGCAAGACCTTGATGTTTGACCCGCTTTCCTGTCAGACCTGGCCGGGCATGTCATTGCAATGGCTGCATTTGGTTATGCAGGATATTGGGTGCACCACTATGAAGTGCGAACAAACGAGCTCATTGAATGGAAACGTGCGGAAATTCTTGCGAAAGCGGGTGCTGAGGGGGAAGCGAGAGCTGCAGTTTGATGTGGTCCGTGTGCAGCGTAGTCGGGTGGGCGTAGGTTCGTAATTTCTCGAGTGTCGTCGAACCTGATTCGTTGTTTCTGAGAAGAATTCCACAACACAGCACGGCATTGCGATTTTTGTATTAGAGACCGCGTGGACGTATGCAGGGTTTTCCGTGCTGCCACATACGGATGCGTGTAGATACACCACGCGAAAAGCCGATTACCACCACCACCTCCCCGGTGTGACGATCGAAAGGTATGTGTCAGTGAGTTGACGTGTTCACGGGAGAGGTAGAGGCTTCCATTTCGTGGCCCATTGCCCTACTTCTAGCATGCTTATCGCGCAGGTGCAGGTCCGGAAATGAAAGTTGCTGAGGTGCAGCACGTTCTAGGGTTGTCTCGTGTCTGGCCAGCCTGGGATAGACGGGGTCTGTCGGACCTCGAAAGGAGAGTATAAGAAGAGGGGACTGGGCAGGTCGTCTCGCTGGCCCATTAGAATGAACCATTAAGCAAACCATATAGCCTCTCGATTGATACTCATCATGCGTTACTTTCTTCTCTTGCTCGTGCTCAGCTTTGTAGCCACCTCCACATTCTTTTATGTAGAAGCCAGACGGGTGCGTTGGTCGCGACGTGCTACACAATCGCTGATAGATGGACAGCCCCATAGATCCTCCCGAGTTAGGACGAGGCTCTAGAAGGGGATTTTTAACGCTAAATCCCCAGTTGTAACAAAGTGTATCATAATCCAAGTCAGTGTTGGTCTTGTACGGGCATCGTGAGTGCTGATGGGAGATTTAGCTTGCTTGTAATCTGTACTTGGTCCTGGTGACTTTTGGATTAACTCCACCGGTTGTTGAAGCGTACACGTGTTGTGTCATGTCATAACCCTTTTTATAAATCACAAACGCGCGTGTGATTTCAGCGAGGGAAGAAACGTGTTATCGCGGAGTTTTAATTGCCTATTATCGGAGTTGAAATTGAGAAGTAAACAAGATATTATGTAATCTTTGGTATCCTTTGTTCCCCGACGCGAACGACGACGACGACGACGACGACACCAAAGTTGAGACTTTCCTTGCTCCGCGCCGTCGCGACTGGTCACATCTCGGACTTTTATTATTTTATTATTTGCAAAGTCGTCGCTGCCATCCGCTCTTTTCCGTATGATGCCCGCGTCTTTCTCACCGCTCTCTCTCATCGTCCCCCGTCCAAACATCCCCGCCCCCCGCACTCCAAGTCGCAGCCCAGCCGCGTCTCACATCTTGCTGTCACCGCCCTCGGCACATCGAAACAGTACAGACTCGTGGAACAGCTCAAATTATGATTTCAGCGACCCCAACGCAGTATGGAGAGAGGATCAGATCAGGTTGCTGTCTAGGGTACGTCTCGTTCTCGCGACACCGTCCTTGGCTTCTCATCTTGCCTTCAAGACCCTCGACGCCCTTCCGTCGCACCTCATCACCCCCTTCAACGGTCCCGTACCACCCTCCAATCTACTCGACAAGATTGCCCGTGGTATTTCGGCTGCCAAGGGGCCGAACGACTGGCCGCACTCCATTCGCGCGACACGGATCAAATTGCTTGAACTTGCACGTCGCAAGGCTCAAGAAGAACGGCGCAGGACCATTCACAAGGAAGATAAAGTACCCTTGGCCGGGGTAGGAGCGGTTTGTCAAGGCGAGGGTTACAGAGCGCGGACGCCTGATCCATCTGAAATACTCCAACCACGAACCAATACGCCTATTCACACACGTCGTCCGCTTTATCGTCAGTCTAGCATGGACTTTATGGATCCCGAGCAACCAGACCGGAGTGAATCCATTGCACGGTATGTACATCTTCCTTTCTTCTACACGCTTTATCGTTCGGTCTCTTCTGTGCTTACTGATGCATTTTTGGGCGCATAGTCTCTCAACACGGCTCCAGCGTCATGATCGCGTCTTACATCATCCTTATCTTCGGCCCGCACATGCACGCCACCGCTCAGAGCACAACAAATGTTCCCCAACAGCACCCAGTTCGTCAACCTTGAATTCGATTCGCTATTCTGAGTTTCGAAAGTCAACCATCTCGACGACCTCGACTTCCTCTTCTTCCTTTGGATCTCCAATGTCAATTTCTGCTCCACTCCGCCCTTCATCCCTTCGTCGTGCTTCTACTTTCACCCTGGCGAGCACAAATGATATATACGATCTTGATGCCGAGAATGCCGTGAAGAATGCAGATTTTCGACGGAGTGGTGGATATCCTGGGGAAAATGTAGATGTCAGGGTTACTGTCAAAGTAAAGCTGGCGCCATTGTACAATGGGGGGATTGCTGCTCCGTCGGTACCTGCGACGCCTGCTAAACCAAAGAAGTCTAAGTCGACACTTTCGACCGCGGCTCCGTCAGAGCGCATGGTCGTTCCCAACTCTTCAGCGGCAGAGATGAAACCGCTACCTCGGACGCCCCCGAACGAGCCTCGCATCCTGATCTCGGAGAAGGCCACCCCCAATCAGTGCGGTACCCACAAAAAGAAAGTCAGAAAGGGTCATAAGCCTCAGTTGTCGTTCTCGTCTGACGAGGAAGAGAAAATACGCTCCAAAACTGCGAAGAAGGTGCGCACCCACGAACCCTCTTGGCTGGCTTCTGCGGCGCAAGTGCAATCGTCGTTGCTTCTGTCATTGGCACTTCCAAGGCACGGGGAAGGCAGTGATTCGGGTCACAGTAGCAGCACAGGCATCAGGTCGAAGGCGTCTTTGTCTTCAAATACCTCGACGGACAACGAGCTCTCTACGGCTAGCACAGAGACTGCTGCAACCACTGTTTCTTCCTCATCTATATCTGCATCTCTACCCAAACGCCAGTCGCCCAGGACACCTTGTGTCCACACCCAGATTCCGCCCCTCACTCCATCACCAGTGGAACCAATGAAACCCGCCCGTCGAAATCTTTCGCGCAACCCATCTATGTTTGGCCACGAATTGCCTCGTCCGCAGCGCACGCCCGCGTCCCCCTCTCGCATCCCAGTTTCCTCACCGATACCACTTTCGCCTGTGAGCTCTACCCCCTTGGTCAGTGCATCTCCCACATCGCCCTCGGCCCGTCCGCGGACCCTTCGCCGAGCGGCGCGGCGCATCTCCTTTGGAAGCGTAGCTGCGAACGGCAGCTTGCTCAGCCCACGTCATCAAGACGGGGATGCCTCAGTTCTCGAGAGTGCTTTTCAGCTTGCTTAAGTCAGTCAATGGTGCATGAGTTTCTCGACGCTTTGCTAGAATCCCTCGGTCTCATCTGCCAATGCTGCATATACTCTTTCAATGTTTCTCTTCGACTTACATGATCTTTCGTTCAGTGCTCCGTGATTCTTCTAACTCAAGTTCCTGACTGATAGTTCTATCAACCATGCCTGTCTCTATTTTGCTTTGCCATCACGTACCATCCACAATCCTTTCCTCCTGCAACCATGTATTCGATTTACTGTCCGGATTCTCATCTCTTCGTTTGATGTTTTTAGTTATGCCGTGAATATTTTGGCATTCTCCTTTCAACAACATCCATTCACCTTCATTTGATCTTTGCCTCTTGCCATTTCGTTCCACATCCAGACCTTCTCCATTCACAATCTATCAGCGTATCCTTATTCTCACGTTCCTTCGAGCAATATCCCAAGTGAGTTTCTTGTCTTGGACCTGTTGACGATTTTAACGCGCTACATGCTCAGGTCATTCGTTCACTTTTCCAGTATTTTGCTCACTGGTCATTGCTGTGTGCTGACTCCGTTTCCAACGCCAACGTTCCTTGTGTTCCATATCCACAATTACTCACATCCGATTCTATCGCTGATGGATGGTCGACCGAAGACTGGTTTATCTATTTTCAATCGTTTGGTGCTTTCATCCTTCGCATATCCTTTTGCCGAGTGTTATTTTTCTGAATGTATTTTTGCCCTTACGCTGTTTCTTTGGCCCACCACTCGTTTGCGCAGAGTTCTGTGCCTGTTCGATGGTCGTTCTTTCTCAAATTGTGTTCATGTTTATTCCTCACTCCTTGTTTGTCTTTCTGAAATTTGTCCTTTGTTGTACGACATGCCTGCCCGACCATGCCCGACCGTTGATCGTTTTGGGTTTTGAGCGAACACGGAACAGCAGCTACAATTACGGTACAGTATTAGTACATTTGCATCCATGCTTTTACTGGTTGTATCCTTTGTACCATAGCTTGTAGATGAAGAATGAAGCAGACTTGGTGTAAAGTTCACACTTGGCAGATATAATCTCGGCTATGAACCTGTGCTACAGCAACAAGAAATTTCTGGGTACTTGGGATGGACACAATGTCAGTTAAATTTTTAAATTTTTAAAATATTTTCTCCCCAATTTTATACAGAACACACCAAGATATTGGTACATGTAGCAAAAAGTACAGAATCACACAGCAAGAAAGCAAGTTGACAACACAGCATATAGGATCAAAAAACTGAACATGAAAGCACAAAGCATCAAGAAAGTATAGTGAAAGCCAGGCTTTAAACAAAGCATGTGTTGCTCAGATCACCCACCTCAATCCAAGCCTGGTCCTCATAGTAGTTGCAGATAAGTTCTCCAATAATGGACTTGCCTGGACCAGCATACTCATTGACATATGCCTTGCTAGTGAAAATGACCATGCCTCTCTTGCATCTGCTGAGCATGACATTCATTCTCCTTCTGTCCTCAAGAAAACCAAGATCCCTAGACCTGACAAGAGAGATGATGATGTAGTCCTCTTCATTTCCTATCCCACTATAAATACCTGTCCACTAGCATATGACAAGAATCTTACCTTGAAAGGAGTCCACATTGAAACACTTGTTCCCCCATTCAAGCTCAGCCTTCTTCAGCTCCTCTTCTACCAAGGATCTCTGGGCATCATAAGGAGTAAGGATCCTAAACTGCTTTCCCTGGGCTTGGAAAATGGAGGCAAGCTGAACAATAGCTTTGCACTCCTCCAAGTTCTAAGAAACAGTGAGACATCTTATAATTAAGACAAACACTATACATACCTTTTGACTTTTACCATGGGATATCTGTTGGCCAGGCACATTGACAAAGTAGCAGAGAGCAGATTCTACATCAGCCAAAGGGTGGAGGCCATTGGACTTGAGCAGAGGCTCTGCATCTGGATCATCAGAGAAGTAGACAGTTTGGGCAATAAAATTGCCAATCTGAGGTGGCATACGATCTAAAAAACTAGATTAATCATTGGACTATAAAAATCTTGACAAGAAAACATACATTGGGTATCCAAGAAGATAAAAGGATTTTTACCTGTAGTGGAGTTTTGTTTAATAAGGTGATCAACCTCAAAAACGCTCTGAAGTTCCTGGATATCATTCTGGCCATGGGGAGGCACTATATAATATTGATAAATGAAAATGAATCTGAAAAAGACTAGACCCACATTGCATGTTGTCACCAATAAAGATAGCTTTCCTAATAGTGGAGAAGTTGGTGAAAAGAGGGATGTAGTCTCCAATCTCTATCTGGGAAGCTTCATCTACAATAACAGTGTGGAGAGGATTCTTCTGAAATGCACCTCGCATTCTCAGCATGTCACTAGAAAGCATGCTGAGAGTACAGAGCACAACTGGGCAACCATGGAGTTCAGAGAGCCTTCCAAGAAATTCACCACTAGTGATAGTATTGGCCCTGATACTGCTGTACAAATGCTCATGCCTATGGTAGAAAAACAATGAGAAAAGTCAGTTGAATGCAAAGTACTTACCAGACAGCATAGAATTCATCAGCAACCAAGAGTCTCCAGTTGGGAATCTCAAATTTGGCCAGTTTTTCAGCTATGTTCTTGACAGCTATGTTTGATTGTGCTATAAGCCAGATCCCAGATCTTCCAGCTTTAACTGCAGTGAGAACAAAAGAGGCAATAACTGTTGTCTTGCCTGTACCAGGAGGACCTTGGATAACAGCAACTCTAGAAGAGTCAGTTTGGTCTAGCATGCACCTGATAGCCTTCTCCTGGGAGGGGTTAAGAGGACAAGGAATCATCTTGGGATTGAATTTGATATGAGATGAAGCTGGCTGAGACCAATCAGCTGGCCACATGAAACCCTCCCCAGGGCCAAGATAGATCTTGTGGATCCATGGGTTGAAGTCAGCACCATCTACACCAAGCCTTCCTTGGAGAACCATGAGGATAACTTGGGCTCTTTTCCTCTCAGCAGAAGTGGGATCATCTCTACCAATCAAAGTGATGGCAGATACTTCCTTCCCAGTCAAAGAGGCATCAGTCTTCAGCTGAGCATGGTCACCCCTTGCAGAGGCAACCTCAGCAGAAACAATATAACTCCCAACCCCAGCTTGGGCAGAAAGATGGATGTGAGTCTCCTATATATAAGTATAAGTTGTTCAAGCATGAGGATAAAGACATCAATCACAGAAAACACACCTGATTTCTTCCCTTACGAATTTTATTCTGGAAGCGGTCAGCTTTAGCACGCAGCTGTTGCTTCCCTTCATCAAAAGATGTCTGGTAAGTTCTGGTAACCTCAGTCGGCTTGAGCTGATCTCGTTGAAATGAGTCCATAGTGCTCTTAGCCAGAAATTGGAGGAGCTGGTAACAATGTCAACTGAGGGGACACAAACATAATATGAGATTAGTCACAGTATCCGGGAGCTTCACTGTGTCAATTGGCGGTACTCGAGACAGCCTGTCCTCCATGGAAGCTAGCTGCGAGACATAGTGCGCAGCCCAGGCACGCTGGGCGAGGGGTGTAGTAGCAGTGGAGTTGGTGGTATCGTCGGGATTTTCACAGATAAAGTTGTCGAAAGTTCGGGTAATGTTGTTGTCGAGCACGCCCACTCCCTCGGTAGCAACCTTTATCGTGGCGAGTGGCGCACGGGTCAGCGGTGAACCCGCGCACTGAAGGTCGATCGCCTGTTTGATACGGAGATCATGCCGCTGCCACAGCGCGAGCGCAAGGGGGCCCATGTCGAAGGCATAGACGAACCCGCAGGTACGACACAAGACGTGATCGCGGAGGTATTCACGTCCCGGAGTGGTCAAAGACGGGTTTGAGGAATTAGCGCGTCCGTTGTTCTTGTCACCAGTAAAATCAATGAGGACAACCGTGGTGGCATCGGCGATGGCGAGAACTCGGAGGGTCCCATTGGAAAGATATGTGCCGGAGAGACCGAGGGCACGGCCCTCGTTTCGCTCAACGACGGTGCGCAGGTCGGTGTCGTCTTCGTCCAAGCTGGATATCTTGATCAAGACGACTTCCAGCCTGCCGTCACCGCCTGTGTGGAGGAGATTTTGGAAGATAGTGCGAGTCGTAGACATGTGGGATGAATTCTTGAAGGCAGTGGCGCGAGAGATGGTGGGAGCGAAGATGCAAAGGGTGTGGCTCAAAGGACGAACCAACGTGGTCCATCGATGAGCGGAATCCATCGCACAGCCATGGAGGGTACCGCACTTACCAAAAGTGTCGAAGTCACTAATCCCTCAGTTCGCGAAACCCGACTGCAATCTAGCGCGTTGTTATACAAAAGATAGGTATCCGATTCTAGGCGATGTTTATATTCTACCACCAACTTGAAGGAGGTCTCTCCCGTTCATCCAGTTCCTCCCACCGACAGCCGCAGCCAGCTTGCCAACTAGCGTGTCGGATGCTTCGCCAAAGAGAAACGCACGGCTGGAGCAAATGATCATGCTTTCTTTGCAGCGAGTCAGCATCACGTTGGTGCGACGATGATTCCTCAAGAACCCTGGTTTGCGGGAGCGCACAACGGAGACGATGATGTGGTCGGCTTCATTGCCTAGAAACAAAAGTCACATTCTGTTGACACACAGTCTTGGAAACGAACCTTGAAACGAGTCAACGTTGAATACCTTGTCCTCCCAAGGCAAATTCTCTGATTGAAGCATTCTCTCGATGAGGTTCCTTTGTGCATCGTAGGGCGTAATAATTCGGAACTCCTTTAATTGGTATAGTCGGGCGAGCTTCATTACAGTGCGGGCTTCTTCTTCGTTCTTTCACGGGGATTAGTGCCTTCAAAGCTGGAAGAATGATTGACTTACAATCCAGCTGTGACCTCTTTTCATTTCGCGCCCCTTATCCACATCAATGAATCGGCATGCTTTGGAGGTGGTGACGCGGTGGCAGGTCGTCAGCTTGTTCTCATAGACATTTCGTGAAACGAAAGAACCAATGACATGTGGCATACGGTCTAGACATCATCAGCACAAAGACAAGGGGGTCAAAGTAGGTTACAAACATTGGGTGTCAAGGAACAACGCTCGCCTCCGAAGATGCGCCAATTCGAAAACGCTACGCAATTCTGGGATATCTTCTTGACCATACGGTGGCACTAAAGAAAACGTCAACTGCGAAGTGACTATTAGTAGAGAAAGGTTACATTGTTTGTCATCACCGACGAAGACAAGCTTTGACAAGGTCGAATGGAAGCGGTGGAAAACTGGGAGATAGTCCCCGCATTCAATCTGACTAGCTTCGTCGAGTATTAGCATTTCGACAGGGACGATGCGTAGGAATACATCGATGTGAGGACCAGAGAGCATGCTCAAGGTGCATAAAATTACTTCGGAACCACACAACAGCCTGCTTGCTTCGACAACGCTCTTTGGGAATGAATCTGAACGAATGAGACAGCGTTGTAAATCCTCGTAGAGATGTTCATGCCTATTATCGTTCACTGTTAACAAGGGATGCCGCACGAGACACAACAACTTACCAATCAAAGTGAAAGTCCTTAGACACGAGGAGGTTGAACTTGAGGAAATCTTCCTTAATGAATTTTTCAGCGATGTTTTTAACCGCAACATTGGAATGCGCAGCAATCCAAATTTTCCGGCCACAGTTAGCATGATCGTAGCTCAAGACGGAGGCAGCAATAACTGTTGTTTTCCCAGTTCCCGGAGGCCCCTGAACCATGACGATTCGATCATCGTCCTTGTCCGACAAGATTCTCTGAACAGCCCTCTGCTGAGATGGATTGAGATCACGAGAGAAATACAAAGGGGGAGAACTTCTTCGCCCTTGAGGTTTGGGCCAGCCTGACCGCTCATCTGGAAGCCACAGCGCCTGGAAAAACGGGTTCGAAAGGATAGTCGTCCGATGCTGCAGGGACTCGAGCACGATATCCTGACGGGCTGAGTCTGCGCAAGTGGGATCATCCTTTCCAATAGTCACGACGGAAATAACTTTGTCGCCTTTAACCGCTTGGTTGACATTTATTTGGGCACTCCGACCAGAGACTCTGCTAGTTCGGCCAGTGACCTGGGCCGTAGTGCCTTTTCCCTCTATCTCGATCTGGATAACCTTACATCCGACAATTATGTTCAGCTGTACGCCAGGTAGAACATCAACAAACCTGATGTTTTGAGCGTTTGATGCGGGTGGAAAAGCGGTCGCAAAGAAGGTCGATAGTCCCTTTCCTCACTGTGAACTGATTTTTGACGTCGTTCTTGGCAACGACCGGTTTCAGAGCCTCCAATCGGTCGTGATGTCTGGAAATACTTGCTAAAGCATCAAGGTGCTAGAAGTTGTGTTGCACGTTAGAATAGCAATGCGAAATGAATCGAGCACCGCACCGCTCTCGGGAAGACCCTTGTGTCGACTCTGGAGAGAGTGGCAAAACGCGAAGACATGTGGGGGAGAGCCGCGGCTCTACAAGCAGCCCATGCCTTTAGGGCCACATTGACCGTGGCGTCGGTATGTTTCGAATGGCTGAAGAACAACGACTGGACATTCCTCTTGTCCAGTTTCAGTTCTCCACCCATTGCATTCATCAACGCCTCAAGGGAATGCCTGCCATCAGTTGTCACTGAAATCATATCCACCGCATCATTAATACGGATGGAAAGATCCAAATGCAAAGCGACCGCAATCTGGTCCATTGTAAAAGCATACTTGTGAAATTTAGGATTAAGAAGAAGGTGGTCTTGAATGAGACGATTGCTTTTAGTGATGCGTCGTTGTCTCGTGTCCTGAAAATTGTGGCGCGCAGGCTTGGATATGTTCACTACGAGCACCCGAGAGAGTACGGCGAAAGCGAGGGAAGAAAGTCGACAGGTCTTGTCGTAGGTGGCGGAAATGCCAAGAGCACGGTCTGCAAGCGCGGCGTCCAGCAACGGCTGCAGGTGCACCGCGGTCACAGCATCGTCATGGCTTTTCACAACAGTAAAAGTCGTGGAGTCGTTGAGGAACAGGTTCTGAGTGATCGTAAGTGACATGGCAGTGAGGATGGGGGAAAGGGTGTACGAACAAATTGGCGCGTCCGCCTTTTATTGGCACCAATAAAGAAGGGAGCTACTACAGCAAGCACTGCAAGTCGCCCACAATGCTGATATGGTGACCATCATGACGCGTCACGTGCCGTACTTACCCACATACCTTCACTTGTAGGACATGGCAACTCCTGTCATCGTCGGTCTTGGTGCAGTGACGGCCGCGCTTGTGGGGAGACATCTCCTTCGGAGCAGCGCCATTGGAAGAGCAGCTGCAGACCAGTGGGCAAGAGGCGGATTCAAAGCTAAAATGGACCGCAAAGAGGCCATTGCAATCCTCGGATTAAAGTGCGTCGTTCTCGTCCGGTCATGCCTCGGTCAACCGTTCATGCTCGTCTGCAGAGATGGGCCCATGCTCCGTAATAAACTCAAGGATGCGCACCGCCAAATCATGTTGGCCAACCACCCCGACCGCGGCGGTTCGCCATACCTCGCGAGTAAAATCAATGAAGCGAAGGATTTGCTGGAGAAGACTGACGGGAAGCGATGAGAACGCCCACTAGGTATCTCTATTTTTTGGTGAGTCCTTCGCACATTACGAATCGGCTTTGCCTTATACTTGACCGCAGTCATGTACAATACCGTCACTCATACTGCTGACTAATCTTTACTCACCTCTTGCCAATCGTGCACCATGGACGTGGTAGAGTTTAACTCGTCTTTGCTCGGAACAAAGGATCAGTGAGGGTCTGGTTACCTCTCACAACACCAGAGTGTAACAACCCCATTCAAAACAGCTGGGACCAACGCTACGCGGAAGAACTCGCCCAATTTTACGAGAGCAGACTAGAAGGCGAAGTATGGTACGTGCCGCGCCCCACTTCCTTGCGCCCTCCCAACCCACCAGGTTCGGCGAGGAACCCATCGAGAATATGGTCGCATGGGCCTTGACCCACGCTTCTCCGACAGGCCGTCCACACGTTCTCGACATAGGCACGGGCAACGGACATCTTCTGTTTGCATTGGTCGAAGCTGGTTACGATGCGTCACGATTGACGGGAATCGATTACTGCCAGGGGTCAGTGGACCTGTCCGCCGCCATCGCCAAGCAGCGGGACGATGACGAGGAGACTACGTACACAAACATCACCTTTGCGGTGTGTGACTTTCTGGATCCGAAGTCATCGGTCCCGCGAAGGGAGAACGCAAGCGACGGGTTTTGGGATCTCATCTTGGACAAAGGCACCTACGATGCGATGTCACTCATGGACAAAAATGATCGGGGGGCTGCCCCGCTTGAGGAGTATGTCCCACGAATTGTCAAGTTACTCAGACCAGGTGGCCATTTTCTGATTACTTGTGCGACCCTCTTCCGATCTTTGGTCACAAATTGATCTCCTACACAGCATGCAATTTCACCAAAGACGAGTTGACTCAGAGAATCACCACGAAAGGGAGCGGCCTTGATTATGAGTGTGTAGCTAAGCCTGTCAAGTTCGGGGACCATCTGACAATATAAAAAGAGGCAGCATCCCATACAAAAAGTTTACCTTCGGAGGGAAAAGTGGAAGCTCGTATGCAACTGTAGCATTCCAAAAGTCACTCGGTTGATGGCGTTAAGCACGCCTCAGAGAAAAACATACTACTGTTCGTAATCTAGAGCCTTGGAACCTCATCCATTCCCGTCCGCAACATCTCTTTTGTTACAGTACATGCCCACTTGATCAATCCCTCCTCTCCCTTGAATGCATTTGATAGGAAGAATATTAGTCCGAGGCATAGATTTTCGATTTTAGTTGCCTTCATAAAGATTTCTTCGATCGCTCCTCGATTGCGAGACATTTGTTCGATGGTATTGTCTGCGAGGATCGGTGACGACGCCTGACTCGCAATAAATATCTGGACAAAAAGTTCTCGAAGGAACCTCCGAGTTTGCGATTTGAGGATGGTAAAATTGATGGGCTGTACAGGCCTAAATGTAGCAAACGCTGCGGGGCACGGTTCGCTCGAGCTCACCTTCAAAATAGTAATGGAGCAGCAATCTTTTGCAATCCACCACCCATAGACCTTGGCCAAGTTCTTGATTCGCGAAGACGAGATGAGGTTGGTCTCCAATCGACCATCATCGTCTTTGAGGTTCCTGATGACCTCTGCGCCGCCCACGCTTGTCTCGCCCAAGGCACGAAGGAAATCCCATAGGCAAAATTGAAGCGTAATTTTACAAGCGTGCGATCGTTGACAGAGTTGCTGGCAAACGAGAGCGTAGTACGGGTTATATGACCTTTCCTATAGCATGACACTAAGCATTCATACGGAACACGAATCATAGACACACACATTACCACAGCAATGAAGAACGACGCGAACGATCTCGCGCTGTTGTACCTCTGACAGATTCAGCTGTGCCAACCGTTCACAAGCATCCAGGTAGTCCTAGGTGCTCCCAACTTGAAAAGAATCCCCCGGGATGAGAAAGGAAAACACATACGTCGCTGCTCATCAAGACAACGAAGACGCTCCGCCGGATATCCGTATTCATGCCTTGTTTTCGTGCTAGTTTCACCAGCGCTGTATTGTTAATGTCCACTGCATTGGACTCGTTCTGCTTTACAGCAGTATCACGCTGCTGGTCGACCAGAGGGTCGCCCCCCCATGCGGCGCCGACTAACCACCATTTACCCCTGGTCTCCGCAGAGCGGAGGTCACTTAACGACACTCGGAGGGCCTCATGCGCTTGAACTGACAAGATCGCGTCACTTGAGGAAAAATAGGAATTATGACGAGATTCACCATGCCGCTTTTTACCAAGACCCAACAAGAATTTTTTCATGCGTTCGACAGCGTCACCTCCCTGATGCAGTGTCGCGCTTTTCTTCACCTTGTTGTTCTTGAGGTTAGTGAGCGTCTCGATCATAAATTTAGTACGCGAACTGGTAGCTCGTGTCAAATATTGCTCCACCAAGGTTAAAAAAAAGCAATCACCTCAAGTTATTGGCTTGGTTTGCGATGCTCGACTGTGTGAGTGTAACAATGTCTTTGAGCGCTGTAGGATCGTCTTGCCGAAGCTGCTGTCCCGAACCTGTCAACGTGAACACATGAAAAAAAAGACCCAATATCTTTGCTCACTGCGCAGAATCTTCAAGAGTAACTCGACTCGGAACTCTGATAATGCTTTTCCAAGTAGATCCCTGATGATGTCATACAAGAGAATGCAAGAAATCACTTGAAAATTGTATAGTTCTGATAAGAGGACGATGAGGTTGGAGCATTCCTTGCCTCGCTCTCCAGAGAGAGAGCTGACGCCCAAAACGTCGCTTTCATAATCCCGAAGATGACGTTCATAGGTCGATACAATGCTCTGGACAACAAAGGCGGCTAGCAACTGTGATTAGCGTGCAAAGAACGCAACAGGATCTTTCATACCGAACTCTACGCCGATCAGTCTATGCAGGCTGGAGACAAAGGCCGCGTGCAAGACGACAAACGAGTCGAGAAGCATCGCATGGGAAGATATACCATCGATCATCAAGGTGGCCAAGGTGGATGTTACGTCTGTACAGTCATTAATAGGGATTAACTTAGTGAAGCAAGTACGAACCATGCCGACGGTGTTTGCGATACACTTCTTCTATAGCATCTAACACGGTCGAAAGGTTTTGCTCACTCATTCGGTTAATCAGGCCTTTGAGCTGGCGCGTGAGCTTCACGATATCCTCAGAGTCGCTTCCTCCGGATTGCTTCCTCAAACCAGGCGGAATGTACCGTCCTGTGAACGTGTTATTATCAATTGCACTGGACTGTAATAGGATACATACCTAACGATCGTGTCTCGGCCTCTTTGACATCTGTATTGTCGGCCACCTGTTCACGCTCGCGATCGCCCGCGTCAAAACCAGTCCATTCATAGCTGTCATCCAATTCTTCCACCTCGTGCTTGCAGTCACCGTCGTCAACCGGGCCGCTTTCCCTTCCGCTATCCGATGCTAGACCTTCAGACGATTCCTGATCACTAGACATATACTGAGCTTCCAAGTCTTCTAAAGAGTACAGGGCCGGGACAGCGTCAGACGGTCCAAGGGCATTGAGGGAAATCTCGAGCCCATTGGCAAAGTCGAGCAAATCTGGGTGTACGCTTCAACACGTCCGTGTTCACGCATCCCGAGTTCATGCACATACCACCCAGCCCGTCGGCCTCGTCCCCTTCTCTGCGCCTGCTGCCGTTCGCATAGCCTAGCTTAGCTTCAAGATACGCGATATACGCGTCCTCTTCCTCTTCAGCTCGAGTTCGGGGGGTACGCATCGCAGGTTTTGACGCCTTGCGAGGTGACTGTGAAGCAAGCTTCTCAAGGGCCGTTGGATTCGAGTCAGAAGGCTTTGATGGACGCCGCGCCCGTACGGCGTGGCTCCTGTTCGGCGGGGGACTTGCGCTCTTGACATCGTCTGCAAAACGGACCGTCTTCCTCCGCTTCGTGGCGGGGGGCTCCTCCTCGATTTTGTGCTTGCTCTGTGAGAAATGGTCTGCTCTGCGTTTTTTTCGATCTAGCCGCTCTTGCTTCCGGGCGTCCTTGCGAGATGAATGTTTGTTGCGATGGGGGTTTCCTTGGTCGATTGAGTGGCGTAGTGAGGGGAGGAACTGGACACATACCGACAGAGTCTTGATGGTGGATATGATCCAAGATGGATTTTGGGAGACTTGGCCCTTGATGACGATTTTTCGTGCTCATCTTTGTGATAGACGGGTATTACC
>JBBPTV010000458.1:0-21655 GCA_038094275.1 Tubosaeta brunneosetosa | reverse complement strand
GACGGTGAGGTTGGTGAGCAGCCGGGCGTCGGGTGGCCGGTGGACCATCGTCGATGGTGATGGTGGTGGTGTTGAAAGTTGTGTCGTCGCTGCACGGCGATGACCCACATGAACTCAACCCTGAATAGCTTTGCCGCCAAGTAGTACGTGATCAGGTTCCACTGAACTTCAATGGCCTTTCAAGATTCACGAGGATACCATGCACGCAACAGCCTTGATGACGTAGTACCAGCTCATTTCACGAGATACTAAGCCCCTTCAATCTCCATGATTGTAATGAACTAACTACTCGCCAGCACCAATTATGAACTCTTTCCCCGTTTTTGAACGGATTGATCTCACACTCAGACGCATAGGAAAGTCTCCTATTAGGAGTGCGGATGAAGAAATGTCGAGGAAAACACTATCTCTTTAAGGAACCCGGTCCTGTGTCTGCGAGTATAGGATGTCTGCACGGCTGAGGATATGATCTGCTACACGGTACGACAAGGTGAAGCTAAATGGGCGATGGCGGCTGATATATTTCTGTTCTATGGCTTGCCTCTCGAACGTGCTGGCACAGAATGTGCCCCATTTTTCCATTTTCCTTGTTAGAAGCCCTTTGGCTGCCGGACCCTGTGAGAAGGCCCTCCGTACCACCTACACCAGGTCTGTCGACGGACGCACGGGTGAGTATCACCTTGATTTCTTTGACCATGACTACGCCACCGATGGCTTCCTCAAGCGAAATCCGCCACCCATTCATTGCAACAATGACTGGGTAGTACATATCGATGTCCGCAAAGTATTCTCAAGACTCTGCGACCGATGCCACGGTATTAGGATCTGGTGGGCAGCGTTCAGCACTTGCACTTACCGGTAGCGACTACGATGACATTGGCTCCGAATGCGTACTGACGAAGTGTCCCAAGTCCGACGAATTGCTTGTCGAGCAAGAGTTGCCAAAGATCTATGCTCAGGATGTGCGAAGCTGTGAGGCAGCTTTCCAAGTCCCCTTTTATACGCCTCGCACTCTGATGCGCTCAATAGATGGGCATGTTGAGCTGCTCGAGGGCGGACGTTCACATAAGGAATCGTTCGCTCGTTCACGAAGTGGCCCGCTTGTTCAGGAAATAGCTCAGTAAGCAAAGCCGGCCTGTGGGTTCATCACATCCCTTAAACCTCCAAGGGAGTGTCTCCATCCCGCGCCGTAGGATGCAGTCAGTATCGATGCTCCATATGCGGTGACCTCGGACTCAGTTCCAAAGTCAAAAGATGGACTATATAGCCGTGTTGGCCGGAGAGTATGACAAGGCTACTTATAGCTGAAGTGACGCTGGCCTCACTGCTTAGTACCTCATCGAGCCACAACTGCGCGCCGCAAGCGAACGTGTTGCTCAGCTGTAACAGTCGGATTCCTCGGAGATGTCGACGAGGCTTGCATACAACACACACAACAACTCACGAGGTTGCACAGTCAAAGAGGTTATACATAAAGTTTCCAATCCACGTTCCAACGGTTACAACAAAACACGTGATAACTCCAACAGCAACACCGTATTTCAAGAAACTCAGACCACGGGTGTTTGACGCTCAGCACTTGCATTCACCAGGCTTGCACTGGCATCTACAGCGACGATGAGTACGTCGTCTGTCTCATTGAGTTGACCGGTACTTACGCATCGCCGCATTTGCATGAAGCCTGGCCGCAGTTGGCAGCGTTGACAAGGATAGCGTCGGTCTAATATCACGACCATCAGCGCAACACATCATCGACAAGAACGGCGGCGTACGAATTGCATTTCAGATGAGAGTTGAGAGTGTTCAGAAGAATTCAAAGGCAAGAGAGCTGGAGAGAGTGGACGCAACACGCCCCCTTTTTATACGCGGTGGACCCTTTGTTACGCAGCAAAAACGTCCGTGATGCGGCGTCCAATGATGGCCGTCTAACAAATGCCGCAGTACCCGAAAAATGCCTCAACCTATGGGTACGTCAGAACACAGCCTTACCCCAAACTCAGCTGATGCGAGGACGAAAAAGGGCTAGGAACGGAGACGTTGACTGCGCGTGTCGTATCCACTAGGAATTCTCACGAAGCCCCACTCTCTTTCAATTTCACAAGCATGTCAGCCATGCTCGATACGGGCGGCTAGTCTAGAACACTTGGCCATCACCTCCCCGGACTGCACGGCTCCACCGATGGATTACTGATGCACCTCGTGCGAGCCTCAGTTTCGCTCGTTATCTCGATGATGTAGGCCACTCCTTTTCTCTATAGCATGCGCTGTAGCGCCATTTGGATCAATGCGAGATGGTGACTTGTTGCCAAGTACAAAGTTCAACGTGACTGTTCTCTGATTTGAAATCGCTTCATTATTTAGGGAGATCAGTAGATCCGATGACTCAGGGCCTCGTCCCTACCGAACACGCACCCACGCCTGTCGGCAGGTGTGAGGACGAGCCAGCCACAGGCCGTGTCCTCATGTCGAGGGGTGACCTGTTTCTGCATTCTGATGTGTCCGAAATCCAACCTCAAGGCGCAATCGTGAGACGCTCCACACGATGCAAGTTTGGGAGGTCAAGGATTAGTACGTCACTGTGCGTTGCATTCTAGATGCACCCGGGGATGATGCTCGCCCCGACATTCCTTGCGCGCTTCGATGTTACGCCCGTGCAGACGCATGAACAAACCACCGAGTTTGTCACAGGCAGGTCGCCAGGACCAAGGACCAAGACTTGAAGCTCCGGGAAGGGCTGCCTCCGACTTGCAGAGTGCGACCTTACCGCAATCCGAGGTTCTAATGATGTTTATGGACAGACTTACGTCTGTGTCGAACCTACCCTCCGAGCGGACACGTAGTTTGGTGAACCCATTGTCTCAGTCGTTTAGCTCGCAGAAGATGCCATATAGGTACATTGTCCACTTTCGTGAAACTCGCATTACTGTAATTTTGGCAATTCTGGTTGAAGGATGCGAGCATGGTGAGTCACAAGAACATCTACAAGAACTAGTAGCGATGAGTACTTGACTCGTGCCCAGACTGTAGCAACCTACCATGTATATGCAGTGAGTTGGCCTCGCCATGATCGGCATAATGCGTTCACCTATTGGCTGCGGCACAACGCATCATGAGTCGGAGAGCCGCCTGCGAGTGACATTTTATGCAAATGCGGCACACTCTCCCCAGCCGCCATTGAAGAAAGTTTGTGATGACCCTTCCGCCCAAGATCAGAACTTTCTCACGCGCATATACCTTTGGGCCGATTTGAAGGGTCTCGTCTTGTGATAAGATTGTGGTACGGCCCCCCCTGCCATCTAGTCCGCTAAGGGATGGTACCTTTCTTGCATTACCCAGAACAAAAGACATCGAAAGGTCGGGTATCAACAAAGTTCAGCAACTATCTCTCCCGTCACTCCACCCGCTCGTGCGAATCCATTTCCGCAAGGATTGCCTCCTCTTCGCCCTCGATGATGTGTGCCTCTCCATCCTCTATCCAGTGCGCACGCAAGAGTACCACCTTGACCCAATATCCCATCTGGACCTCCTCGACCGAAGCACTGATGATCTCGATCCTCTCATACAACTATTTTTGGGGTCAAATTATCCTGTCAGATCCCCCGACAAGGACATGAAGACACATACCAGATCGTCTTGAATTGCATACAACGTCTCTGTCAATGCATCCGTCACTTCGTCCGTTTTAGAGCCAACGAGAACGAGAAAATCGAGTTCTTGCGGTGTGGTGTCTAGCAGATCGACATTGATGCAGGAAAAGACACGTTCCGTGAGCTCCACTTCGTCTAAACCAGAAATAACAGGTCAGGACCACGACCTACAGGGCGTATACGTACCAAATATTTTCCCAGCTGCACGCGCAACCACGATGACAGTTGATTCTTGCGTATGGTCTGTACTGCGGACAACCGCCCCAGGTCGAAGATCAACGTCCAATAGTCCATGTCGCACTTGAATGGACACGCATCGAGTAAACCCAAGATCGGCCCATGCCCAGGCAATAAAGTCGCGTCGTAGCAGGCCTGTGGTCTATAAAACACTTTAATATCATAATTCGTCCCTTAAGCCAAACATTCTTTACGTACCTTTGAAAGGGCACGCACACCCCTGTGTATCCCGCGGAGGGTTCGGTCGGATGACACGCGTCGACGGCTCACCGCCACTAACCCATGTACCTCCATGCCAGTCCCAATGATGTGCGCGCCTCTATGCCCTGTCCACCAAAGTACCACCTTAATCCAATATCCCACCTGAACCTCTTCGACTGACGCGCTCTTGATTTCGATCCCCTCGTATAGCTGATTTGTAGGGTATGTCAGGCTGCCTCAACAAAAGAAGAGAAAGGACATACGAGAACGTCCTGAACCACATACATTGTCTCTGTTAACGCATCCGTTACCTCGCTCGTTTTTTGGCCGACGAGATAAAGAAAATCGAGCTCTTGTGGCGCATCAAGCAACTCGAAGTTGATGCACGAAACGACAGTTTCGGCGAGTTTGTGCTCGTCTGTTCCGTAGAGACGAAGAACGGGTCAAGTCCACAATATGGCAAGAGGGCATGTACATACCAAACAACTGTCCACGCGTGCGTGCAGCCACAATGAGAGTCGGTCGCTGTGCATCTCTTGTCGTGCGAACGATTGCCCCAGGTTGAATGTCATCGTCTAATGCTCCGTGTACCATTCCACCTCGGGGGGATTTGTATCGAACGAACCCGAGCATCTCCCATCCTCTAACAATTGACACACGCCGAGACGTGTCCATTGCCTACAAACGCGGCCCGTTAAGACCCGTTCTTAGCGGAACGGGTGCGCACGTACCTCCTGAAGTGCAAGCACACACTCGCGTGTCTCATCAATCTTCCGATGTCTTCCATGAGATGATACATCTTGAGAGCTCGGCACCAATGCGCCCTGTGTGTCCGAGTCCTGAATGGATTCCGCATCCTGATTTGCCCAGTGCTGAACTGGCGGTATGATGGGAGAAAGCGGCCTAAGCGATTGTCCCAAGGTCGTCAGCCAACACCTTCGTCGTCCCAGTTGACGGTTGGAACACGAACCGGCTCAGGCTGCGTTGTAGATCGCCTTGTTCAGCAATATCATACAGATCCACACTGGTCCACTCCTTTTTGAATTCTTCCAAATATTCGAGAGACGGGCTATGTTTTCAATCAATCATGGGTTGACTGGCATATACGAAGGACGTACGTGCGACGGAACATTGGTCTAATCGGTGGTCTATCGGTGTTCGTCGTAGATGCGCTGTCAACGTAGGGTGAAAATCAGTTGGGGGGCATAAACATCCAAGATAAATTCGCACGTCAATCTGAGCTCGTCGTCCGTCATTTCTTGCAGAGGAGCACGGCTGTGTGCGTGGGCGCGTGTTACAGTGCTCGTCCATTCTTTGCTGTTGCACGGTCAAGGATTGCTGATTAGTACAATCCAGCGATGTACTCACTGGACATCAATAATTGTTGTGGCGCTGAAGGATTCCTCTGAAGCCAATGTCGTAGGATCAGGTAACACAATACGCGGGACAGCGCCCTTCCGTTGCTTGGTGGGAGACGATTCAGACGCAGTCGGAGAACTATTGCAACATCAGCAGGCCAAAATCTCTTCAATCATGAACGAACCTGGGGATAATTTGTGTCGTCGTTCCATTTTCTTCGTGATCCTCTTCGACTGTCAGCTGTTGTGTTCCAGAGACCTGTCCATTTGCCTTCGTTTGTGTCAGATCCTGGGTAAGGGATCCAGGGGACAACGGCGCCAGCGGATCGCCTTTCGACGAACTCGCCCCACAATCGGCCATAGACGCATGCAGTTCATGCACCTCTGAATCGACGACAGGTTCATCCATCGATACTTGGGTCGATACCATGGAGTCCTCCGCCAACCGAGAATCGTTGTGCGTATCCGCCCATGCGCTAAGGGATGATCAGCCTACAGAAAACTATGCACTTGAATCGCACATGCCTTCGTGCCTCATCCGCAACTGATGCACCTAAAACCAACGTAGTCGCTGCAACTACTTTCGCAAGCGTGTTCTGAACTGATTCTGACTCCGTAACACCTCCTGGCACCTCTGCTTCCATCCCTTCAGTACTACTTCGCAAAGCTGTCTCATCTGGTTTTCTAACGTCGCCGACGCTAAAGCGACCAAGCGTGAACTCCATCTTAGGGATGAGGACGACATCACTCACCCATGTGTGGGCTGCAACGCCTGTCCATCCTCTCTCGGGTTCACCCGCTCAGTCTGGTTGTGACAGTTGACGTCGAGGTTAGATGAAGCAATCAGAGATGCGTGTTCCTCGAGCGTCCGTGTTTCAGTCGAAGAGGTGCATGTCTCAAAGTCCTTCGAAGTACGGGTGATACTTGTACTTGTCAGCGCGTTAGACGCTACATTTTGGTTATCAGTCCGATCAAAAATGCAACCAAACAAGACATACTAGTCGCGTCGATAACATCCTCAACAACGACTTGCTTGTCTTGCCTTGTAGAAATTTGTCTCGAGTCGGAGCTAAATGCTCGTCATGGGGGAACTAGAATAATCTCGTAAGCACATACCAAGCAACTAGCTCAGCTCGATTATTTCCGATGTCTGTTTCGTCGTGCCCATTTGTGGTGGTGATAGTCACTGGCACTTGCTCTCGTTGCACCGCACGTCCTTGAAGATCGATCACGGGCTCCTTGTTCTGCTCACTGATGGGGCCAATACTTGTAACAAGCGGTCCACGAGACGAGGATTCTCCAATCTGTTTTCCTTCCTCAGCTATTGTATGTTCTGCTGATTTGCGAAGGTCAAGGTTAGATGTGGCCGACAACCCGAGAGCGTCATGTTGCTGATGCTGCGATGAAATTTCTTGTGACATGCTAAAGGATCCACCCTCCACTTCCTCGACGTGTTCGTCATGTTGATCAATAGTATCAGTGGCGATGTGACCAGTTCTTTGATCACAGCAAAGTCAGACCGGGAGGATGTCATAAAACGACAGGGAATACTCACGTGTAGTCTAAAGAGACTCGTGTACCATCCACATCTGTGAATGAAGACGTTGTCTCGAAGTGGTCCTCTCGTAAGGTAGTCGTACCAAGGACGGTGGTTGACTGATCAGTTGTTAAATCAATGCTTTCGGCCTTTACCCTCGAGTTGATAGCGGTCGGGACCAAAGTCGGGGACGGTCGTGTTTCTTGACGTTCCGTTGTGCGTTCGTGTGAGGTAGTCCTCTCAGATGTCAGTACAGAGTATTCACTATAAACGAACCAGATCACTCCTGTAGAATGATTGACATAGGTCGATGTACTCACGAGGGCAAGGAATTGACCAGGTTTGGTTTACACTGCACATCCTCCAGCTCTGTTTGTTTGTCGCCTTTAGTAATGCTCCCTGCAAGAGATTTCACAACAATAGCATCAGATACGCCGATATCGGGCAGGGTTTCATGATCTGGGGGGAGGGTACCAGTGGGGGGAACGCCCCGGATCTCTTCGTTGGGTTGCGATGTGATTGGAGTGGAAAAGGGTAACGAGCGACGATGAGCTGCATCCTCGTCCGTTGTGGACAATGACCCATTATCCTGAGCACAAACAGTAGAAACGACGTATGTAGCAGAAGATTTAGCGCCATCGATAATGGTCCATTCCTGGTCTTGTACAAAGGTGCGCCCCCGGGATTCTTGGTATTGATGCTCATCGTCGACCTGAACGGTGCGTGCCACTGAGATGGTGCGGTCCTCTGAAGATGAGATGAAATTGGAAGAATGTAGGGTATCGACCTCAAGTTGCTCTTGTGTAGTCACAGAATCCAACGTGCTGCTGGCGTATTCGCTCGACCCAACTCCAGTGTACTCGCCGGGAACACGCTCTCCATCAATCTTGGAAGACGAGCGAACCCCCACACTCCTGTGGATCATGTTGAGTTGCCTTCCGTGTAAAATACATGAACTCACAGAGTCTCCTGGCGTATGCGTGTATCTCCAACTTGCGCAGACTCCGAGAAAGTAGATCTGTCCGCGTTTCTGCCATCCATGCGAGACGTTGCTTGGAAATCCTCCCGGGGTTCAACTCCGTGACCCGAAGTGTCGAATGTGTTCAATTTCACATCCCCAGGATATTGTGTATGTGGTTTCAGAGACTGATCTCCTAGAAGAACGTCCTTCGGGTGTACAGGCGAACGATCAGAAATGGCGTCTTGATAGCTTGGTGGAGGATCGCTGTTATCGACGAGCGGCAACATTGTTACTTCAGGAAAAGCCAAGGAAAACATCACTTACGGAACCAAAGTTTTTACCTCGCTGTCCTTGTTCATTTCGGAGGTGGTTTGAGTTTTCAAAATGTACCCTTGCTCTTCTTGTGCAACAGCAGAGAGTGCGAGCCCACTGGAGTACTCGCCCGAGTAACCTGCACCACCAACGATACGTGAGGGTGATATACAAGCATAATTACCACTGCACCCACTTTCCGCGGCTTTATCTACGTATGCTCCAACGTAGCCCTCTCCACTCATGACCGGTGAACGTCGAGAGGGCGACAGAGTGGATGCTTCCTTCGCAAATGACAGGCTAAGAGTATGCGTCTCCTCGGTATGCGAAGAGATAGAATCGAATTCAGATACAGGTGAGCTCAGGTCGCCCGGAGAGCGGCTTCTTGTATCTGGGCGGAGTGTCCTAGCAGCTTGTTTCGCAACCCATCCAGAGCCGTTCTCTCGCACCGGACTGTAGTTGCATGTCTCAGTGCCAAGCGTCATAAATATCAGGTGGGAAAACGCACGAGCGTGGCGCATGGTCCTCGGTATCATACTGCTTTGCCATACTCGTCTCCTTAGTCTCCGATTGCTGTTGCTGTGTCACCTTTGTCGATGATGTATCCCCCCGGACGAACTCCTTGGATAGTTCTGATACTGCGGCGATGGCTGCAACAGCACACGCGGAGGCGATCACACCTCCTAAGGTCTGTGCGGTATCCGTCTGGTCCTTTGGTGATGTCGAAGATGTTGGAAGCGGACTAGGAAGCTCTGCTGCTACTCCAGAGACATCTGCGGTGAAGACGTCATCCTTGCTTGACTCGATTTGCGATCCTGTTATGATCAATGCACTGACGAGGCGTTAAAACTGGACGGCGCAGTGCTCGGAACCATCACAAACCTGCTTGCATCATGAGAGCGGTCCACTGGGGCCACGGCTGGGACAGTGGCTGCAGCTGTAAGAGATCTTTCTGCCGTGCTCTTTGAAACCTCGCGCGAAGTGGAAATCTGAGTCGCGTCCTCTTCTGTGCATTGTATATCGGATGCTGTATGTCCCTCGATGGTCACGGAGCTCGACTTCGGAACCGAGGGTCTTTGAGCTTGAGATTCATCGATGTCTTGGCCCTCTTTGGTACCTTCGACGGCCGACAAGTTCAGAGGCCCATCCCGTACTGAACGACTGAGAATTGCACGCAGGTCCGTGTCCGTGGCTAGCTTCCGGCCTTTCTCATCGTCATGGCTATATGCAAGCTGAGCAGCAGATAAATCTTCATCGATTGTGACTTCATCGTTGATTCTTGTACTCGAGCGCTCACGATACTCTAAACTTGAACTATACGGCGCATCGACCGTCTCACCCCTCGACAAATGTAAGTTCTCGATATAGGACACATGAAGTCACTCACGAAGTTCTTGCAAGCGACGCGGGATGTTCGACGGCGAGGGCATAGTCAACATTCTCTCCTCCCATTACCGCACCCGATCTGTGACCAAGCAACAAGATCAGAGAACCGGAACTTCGAGAGCGAATACTACACGTACAGGTGCCGGCTGGAAGGGGCACATTCCATGAGCGACCCTTGTCGATTATTTTCGGTTCGTTGTGTGCGTGCATCTTCTACATCCGATATCGAGACTGACTCGGAGTGATGATACGAAACTTCGGCATCTAGTAAGCCAAGACCCCCAGGAGGAGACTCCCTCGCGTATTGTGCCTCTAAAATCGGGCTGGGACTACTACACCGAGGAGTAATGCTCACTAAAAGTAATAACCGATGGAAATGAACTTACGTGTTTATCGGGGGTGGCGACGTTGAGAGCTTGACATCGGTGGATAACCTGGGTAGTTCAACGGAAACTTCAGGCTGCCCTTCACAAGCGCCCGGCTGAATCGTGACCTCTGCTTTCGCAGTCGCCAGTCCCCCTTCGCCATGTTGCAATGTTTCCTCGTTACTTCGGGACGCCTTCTCGCTCCATGTCAGACTTCCCATTCCATCGACCACGTGCGTGGAGTCTCCACTGGACGAATCCTTTATGTACTCACTGCCATCATGAGCGCGGGAATCCCCGGAAGAGTGGATGTCAGTTCACTCACGTAGATGCAGAATATGTTCTCAGCGAGCGCTCCTCAACGTCCTTCGTGTCCTTTTGGTCTATATGCCCAACCTCAATCCCCTCGCTCTTTTGAATAGACAACTTCCCAGTGAGAATACCTTCAGAGACCTCTGCACGCGTGTCGGAACGCACGCCAGTGCCTCCTTTCGAGTTCGTCTGGATGGCCGGTGCCAGAGGACCTAACCACGAGGTCAATCCAACTCGCCAGAGGGAAGGGAAGCACATACCCGTAACGAAGTGTGAATCGTTCCCTTTCAAGGGTGGTGTCTTGATCAAACTGGGCCTTCAAGCAACATGAACGAGTGCACAGTCTGCGAGACATGCTCCATTGCGTACCTGTTTACATGGATGCGATTTATTGGGATACCAGTAGCACCGTATACGGTGTCGGCACGGGTGTTCTCAGGCGGCTTACGACCATTTGACAGGTCGAAAGATACGGACTTGTGGGGCACAGTTCCCCGAGTCATGTATGGGGGGCGAGCAGAGGGTGTGGAGTTTTGTACGGCAGTCGCATCGCGAATGCTCATCGCACGGAGCTTGCGAACGCCAGTGCGTTGATCAGGTTGCTTCTCGGCAACCGTGCTACGATCTAACCGTTTCAATTCGGTCGAACTCCCAGGAGGCTTGAGGGGTAAGATGGCCTGATTCCTGTCCAAAGACTGCGAGGTGTCCGAAGGTGCACGTAAAGTCGCAGTTGGCAGTGCTCGAGGGCCACTCTGCTGCAGGGTGTCTTCCGCCTTTGACGTCAAGCTACTATTGTGCGTCAGAGCCTAGTTTCACGCAGGAGAAAAAAAAACTAACGCATCTCCTGTAATCACAACTTCCGCTTGTATAGACACGTGAGTATCATCGACGACGGTACTTGGAACAGAAATAGTTTGTCCAGGAGCTGCTGTCCATTCCTTAGCAAAAGGCTTGCTGTCGGCCGCTAAGAATCGTGAGGACGTATTCAGAGAATCACCCGCGACGACTCTCTCAGATGATGTGCGCTCATCACTCGTCTCCATCCCTGATCGCGCGGAAAGGATTTCTGCCTGTTGCTCTTGCTGAACCCCTCTCGTCGTCGAGTCTGTAGCGTCGCGACTGCGGATAAAAGGTTAGTCCATGCATTAAATGGGACAAACTGGGTTCACTTGGCCGCTGTCACTACCGCCTTCGTTTGCTCTACATCCACACATACTTGAGGAGGCACTACGACAAAAGTGCTCTCTTCCGACGCCGAGTTCGAGCGGGGTCTTGTGAGGTATTCGCTTTCATGTTCCAACGATATCGACTTGTACTCCTGGACGACATGCCCTTCGCTCGTGGCAGGACATTCGGTTGGCTTGTCGTTCGTCTCCGAGACGACGTCACGAGAGACGTACTGATTTGCAGCATTATCTACCAAAATACTCGTCTTTTCCTCATGTGATGCAACCCTTGTGATATGAGACCACGACTGAAAAATAGGGGTAAGAGGACTCACGGTTGAGTAAAATTCCCCGCTCGTATGTCATCGACCATTGCTAGTCGGACAAGCTCGCTGGTCTGGGCTTGCGTTTGATTCGAAGCTACGTTTTCCTCGACATATTTCCCGGCCAATGGTGTTCGCTCTGCGACAGCTGCCTTCTCGGCCACGATGGCGCTTTCCGTAAATTCTTTGGTAGATACCTCCGCTGAAACGTCCACAACTGTGACACGGTCAACATGTCTAGAGGCACGAATGGGAAGGCAACTCGAAATTCACCTGGAGAACCATTCACGTGGTTACCGCGTTTTTGGTCTTCACGTCCATCGATACCGACCAAACTATGAGAAATTCGTCATCCCGGGTCAGACAATAAATGTTCATCACACACCTACTGCGGGGAATCTCGGTTGGGCCTTCATTGAGTGCAACAGCTGCTTCGGAGCGCGTCGTAGCCATCATCTGAGGAACTTGGCGATCGGCCACCACCGAGTGCTCCGTTGCACGATTCAGAGCCACGTCCTCCTCAATCACCAACGCTGGGCTATTCCCTGTAACACCAAGAGGTTTCGCCCTGACAGAACTATCACGGTCTCGAGCAACCTTGTTGCGATCGTCACTTTGAGCCACCGTCCGCTCCGAACGTTCCTTATGTCGAGACTCGGAGACAGCTTCGAAGACGACAGCTGCAATCCCCGCCGTTGCGAGTACAGCTGACACTATCGAGTCCCCGTGCTTCGCGGGACTTGGTCGGGAACCCACAGTGGAATTGTCGATACTGCTCTCGATTACCTTGCCTTTACTGTCCGTTTCCCACACGGTTCCTGATGAGACATCGGTTCTTCCAGGTCTTTGGACCCTATATTCATCGAGTGTCAGCAAGACGAAGAAAATGACACCGTGTCCTACCTCGTCTCATCCCGTCTGAAGCCATCATCCTGACGTTCTTTCGAGATCACCGGGGTGGCGTTCTCTTCGCCGACTCTCAAATACTCGCTGAGAGGCACTTGATATTTCTGTCGTGCGCTCCCCGCCCCTGCGTGGGTCCTCTCATCCCAACTGAGACCGTCACGCACAGCATCGTCGTCTCGGAAGTCGTCGTCTTTAATGTGATGATAGTCTGTGTCTTCAAATCGGATTGAAGGTCGTAGAACAGGAGGTCTAGAGGAAGCTCAGACATGACGAATACACTCAGTGTGAGTACTCACAAATGTATAGAAGGAGCGTCAGAAACTGGGTCGGCGATCTTGCGTAATGTTGCTAAACTTGACTCTGAGTTCTTCTCTACTACCGACAGGGAGTCGGGTGTTGTCGCCCTTGTATTAACCTGCGAGCGAGGGATGGCATATGCCTTCGTAACGTCCGTGGTTTGAATATCGTCATTCTGGCCGACGGTACGACGACAGTCTTTTCCGCTGGTGTCTACATCCAATATATCACGGGAGGCCAGCCCGGGTCGCAAAGGGGTGACCGAGTAAACGCCAGCATTGCCATTGGTACCCTTGGAAGGTTCAGGCCGAATCACGTCGCCGCGCAAAGACCGGACGACCGTCTTTTCAACTTCGCGAACAGGGGGATCATGCGCTGACACGTAATCACGACACTCCCCTACGTCGTCAGGCTCGGCTACAGGGCGCAAAGCACGTAGCCTGGGACCAGGCGACTGCGGACCCGAAGAGGAGAGAACATAACTCGGAGTTTCCTCCACCCAAGAATCCTCTACACCACCGTACGATTTTCTCGTGAAAGCATGTTCGTCACGTACCACATCCTGCGTTCTTGCGATGAGAGGAGTTCCACCAATAGGTCTGGAAGGTAATGTGAGGACGAAGTCGCAATAGAAAAGAGGGTACAGACGTCACGTCAGACGAATATTGTTCTTTCGATGTTCGTTCAATGGCTGTTAAAGCAGGAGAACGTGCATAACCCGGGGTTCGAGTCGCCGCACGGTCGTCCGTGTTGATGCCCGTAACCAGGAGAGAAGTGTTGTCACTATAACTTGCGGCGACGGGAGCGGCTACAACCGCCACCTCAGGCGGGGATAATATGGAACGGGTATAAAGGGATGTATCACGTTCGCCCGTCAAGGTAGTCTCAAAACCGACTCGACCGCGATGAGCATCGACGCTACCTTCCAAAGAGTTCATCCTATAGGACGGAGGCTCTGGCTCACGAGCGTCGGTGGCAGGCGAGGTAATAATTAACGGCACGGCGACAGATCGGGTAGATGGCTTAAGTTGCGCTGAGATGTCACCCTTGATGGAATATGAAGATTTGGCTGGTGACTCTACCGAGGGTCTTGTTGCAACCAGGGGGCGCATTAATTCGACCTTGGAAACGGTTTTGTGGCCTTGAGCTTGGGGACGATTACGATTGATAGCTAATGTCGTCGGCGCAGCATCGCTAAGGGATCATTAGTATAGTCGGCATGCCACAACGACCACCACGAACCGATCATTAATTTCTTCTTTCAGGTCACCCGAAGATCGTTCCACGGAGCGCGAGAAAGGAGTCGAGCGTCCCGGTAGAGGCTGCAGGGGAGAGCCGCGAAGCATAGGTCGAATATGGGGTTTCCGTTCGTGGGCGCTTGCACCCACCCCAACTTGATTGGCCGAATCCAAACGCCTCAGAGGAATTGCGACACTTGCATTGCCATCGGATGATCCAGCTCCAGGCGGACCGAAGGCAGGCAGTTGACGACCGCCAGTCAGCGGAGAAGACATTCGGACTACGCCAGATGGCTTGGTATGACTGAAGACGATTCAGAAAGCAACAGATATACCGCAAAAGAGATACAAACACCAAGCTGCCGGAAGGTATCTCATCGTCAACATCTTGGAAGGTTCGCCTGGTTACCTGTTCAATAGAACGAACCTGCTTCCGAGGAGACATGACTGCAGAATCGTCAAATGGCTCGGGGAGAGAGAGATGAGAGATGGGAGAGAGGCAGCTTAAACGAAGGCTCGCAGCTGTAGGTACGTCGGGCGTCGGACCTTCATCTTTCTGTGGCTCAAGAATGGTTTCCGGACGTCGGGAGTTTGACAAACGAGCTGTCAGCACCCCAGAGAGGGAACGTGTCCGTTGGGGTCGAGATTGTTCAGAAATCACTAGATCTCGTTCATTACTAGTCAGGTTCCTGTGGCAAAGTTCAATGCGGACGGACGAGCAGAAAGATGCACAACATGCGTATGAGATTGCGCCGCGGTGCCGCGAATCTTTTGAAGCGCTTGTCCCATTCCGGTGAACACCGAGAGTCGTTTTGCCTGTGAATGTGAGGCCCGGCCACTTTCAAGTTCGCGAGAATGTACGCGTGAGGTCTGTGGTGTAGACTCTACATCGGACGTGCCGATACTATCCTCGTGATGTATAGAACGAAGAGATGAACTCTGAGTGAGTCGGGTAGTTGTTCTCCCCGTCGGGGATTCGAGAGCTGTTGAAGAGCATATTTCTTCTATCACATGGCGGCTAATTGGGGATAGAGGCGAGCTACATTGGGGGTTTTGCACCAAGTGATCACGGCTAACGAAAGGAGAGCAGTAAGCTGGAGAAATGGTTGATCGAATATAGTCTCGGGTACCTGCACTCTATATTTTCGTCTGGAATCACACGCGTGATATCGCTTTCGAATAGCATGTTTGCGGTGATCTCGGCTTGAAAGGGGCACAAGGACCTGTGCGAAGATTTCGCAGCGTCTGAGACGATGAAAGAGCTTTGTTGGTAGTTCTGACGTCCCTGGGTGATATTCCATCGCATTTCGGTGGCGAAGCAGAGGACTTCATAACGTTTTACCTAGGAAATTTTGATCAGGGAATACCAAAGGAGGTGACGGGCCACAGGCACTCACGGTCAATTGTCGGCCAGCATATGTAACAAGGGCACCAAACGGCAGTCCTGTACCCGCCTTGCCAATGCCTACGCAAGTGGTCGTGAACACTGCACCGAAGAACGATGGGATACATTAAAATCCTTACAGTATTGACCCTAGATTCGATACGACAGGTGTCGGATTAGACGAAAGGGAAGAGAGGCAACGATCTCACTTCCAAGAATGCCCGCGCAACAAACTGTGGCCCACCGTATGCGTCCGAGAGCGGTACGGCATAATCTGGTATAATGTTGTCCGTTACGAGCACCTAATGGCCTTCAATAGGAAACACCAACCATGCAATCCCAACGTACCCAAATAAGTGGAAGTGGTGCTCCACGAAGGATAATGTCCCGGGTGCTCTCTCGAGCAGACTCAATGTACTGATCGCGTCGCGAACCTCTCTCTCTCGGGGACAATGATGTTGGTGTAAGGCTCTGTTCTGCTGAAAACAAATTGCGACAGTCGACCCGCGGGCCTCCATCTTTCTTAAGAGGCGAGAAATTGGATTTCTCCGACCTGAATGGTAGTAACATGAAGGGCGCAGGGAAAGACAAGCTTAGCACAAGAACCGTGTCACAACACCTTTAAGTACAGATATCCACCGTCTTCCAACTGGTCTCGGGTCTCTTGGACCCGAAAAGTGGCTCAATGATCTGAACACAGAAGTCAGGGTGGTGGGGTGCCTCATCCAAGAATGGTGGTGAGTGGGCGTAAATGAACTTGCCTTGCGTTTTACACGATGATGAGCGAGGCTGAAGCGAATAAAGTCCGCAGCTGCCAGTGTGGTGCCACTACCATGAATCACCATGTCTGTGACATTGCTCAGTGGTTTCAATAGACCCTGGGTCAAGGGAGTTATTGTACACCGCATGTTCGACTCGCTCAAGGAGACTCTCACCACCAGTCAACAGTGGCAGGTATTTCAATCATTTCATTTCTCAGCAGAATTCAAACCAGCCCGCCCAGGTCTGTCGAGCCTACCGTTCTTCGTACTGGAATTCGACGGTGTGGTCGCTATCGCCCCAACTCGCGCTGGCCCTCGATTCCAACTTGTGGACTCACTCAACCGTCTGAGAGGGCGGCTATTTCAGTGACCATCTAGACCACACTGCTGCCAGCAGCTCTTCGTGGAATATTGATATAGCACCTAACTTGGGCTACACGCACGCATGCACATTTACTATTTCTTGGTATGTACTGTATTGGCCCATCGGACCCACGCTCACTATTTCAGAAGCTTACTGCGGAACGAATGCGTTTCCCTCTCCTCTTCGAACCAAGGTGAGGCCCATCGGAGAGAGACTCAAGAGTCGTTGCCTCTCTATGTAGATAGCAAAACCAACGTACCATGCCTTTCCGATATGTCGCCCACAACACCAGAGTGAGCACCTGTTTCTTCATCGTTCTTAGCACTTGCGCATCGGTATTGTCGTACTGAGCACTAACGATACTCACATTTAACCAAGCGGTATACCAACGGATAAACAAAATAGCGGTAAAAACGAGTGCAACAGAAAAACGATTGACGTGACCATGTTTTCTTTCTTGTCGGCCTCGAACAAGGCTCCTCTCATACGGCTGTCCCGAGTGGGATGATCTTGCCATCCACTTCGTCGCTCTGTCGTTCGCACACTGTCTCCAGCACCGTCTTTTTGACTTGAAGCTGGAAACTGCCAGACTGGGTTGTCGAATTAGTCCGCGACGAATCAGTGTGTGCCCACTCTATTTGCCCAGACTGTAGAGCACTCGAAATGAATAGATACCATATAAACTGTCGGTGGAGCTCGCACCGTATCCACGTTGTACGTGCCTGCCAAGTCTGCCTTGAGTGATTCCCGCGTAAGAAGGGTATCCATGAGAGTCTTGCCACCGGACGGAACTCAGCAGACCGGAAAGTTATTTCGTTCATGACAACGCACATTCGTATAGATGCGACCAATGGGAATGGCAAACATCCCATAGAAATTTGTACGCGGGAGAACAACGAATGTTATCAGGTCACCCATGGAGAAGATCCCTGCAAAAAGACCCGTCTGGATGGCGCCACGAATAAGTCGATTGAGAACACTGTCCGTCCTTCTGAAACCAGTTCTTGAGCGAGTAAAAACAATGATCAAAGTGACTGATAACAGTAAACGATGTCATTTAGATCAAATGAAACGAGCATACCAGTAACGAACGTATCTACGATGAATTGCATGGACAGCCAGGCAATGACGAGGGGGGTAATACGGGGCAACTCAGCCAATCTAAAGGGTTGTGATCAGTTGAACACAATACCTCATTCGTGGAACATACACTTTAATGATCCAGGCCTTGATGCTGCAACATAAACCAAGGACAAATGATGGAATCGCCAGAGTAATAACCACTCCATAAAGTATCTTGCTGTGAGTCAACCGCCAAATCCTACCATATAAAGTTTCCATCAGGAACGGGATCGTAATACGCATCCCTATACTCGCCTAAAACCCAGGTACACCTGGGTCACCAAGGCAGCAAGCGCAGTGGCAATGGGCGTAAACGTGTATGGCCACTCGGCCACTGAAAACCATTAGGGTGAGAACAGATGGATGCAGAAGTTACACACCTTCCAGAGCGGCTGGATTATCGAAGTTTGCTACGCTAGCAGGAGCTGAGGATGAGTGGGAAAAAGATCGATGAACGTACGAACGTATAGGTCCATGCCATGTACATGGCTCTACAAGGACAGTCGAGTCATGCATGAAACTTCACGAGTCACAGATAATGAAAACGGCACTCACGAAATACTATGGACGGTGTCCAAAATGAACAAGAAAAGCACCATATATCTAAGTTCATTCGTCAAGACTGTACACAAGTGGGGGGTGACGGACCAACTTAGTAGCTGGCCGGTCATTAAACTCTGACTAGGTCATGAGACATGCTTCAGCAGAGCTCAGAGTCTACTCACTCGTCCGGTAGTATGCCGCAAACTGGTACGTGACAAGACCATACAAAAAGGTATTGACTTGGTTCGGATCGCATCAACGGCGTCGATGACATGAGTTTTTGATACGTACAAAGTATCCCCACGAGAAGCGTACCTATCATCTGATCAGGTCAACGAATGGCGTTCTTCATACAAAACATCTCGTTTCACGTACCGAGCGTTGCGTCATATAAGCCCATTCTGGATCCTGTTAATAAGGGACAACTTTTCAAGGAAGGAGGGAGGGGAAGAGGTTGGTTAGAACTTGCTCTGCCCACCTGATATATAACGTCGGAGGACCCTGAGCCCACCTTCATAATTGAACTCGCACGGACACAAAGTGCCTCTTGGCTTCCGTCGTCCCTCGTGTGATTACCAAACTGAGAGACAGCGGAACCGTCATCTCGGAGACGTTGGGTGAGCACTGTGAGAAGCAACAATTTTTAACAGGTTAATTAAGTTGTTTTCGTCACAAAATCACCGTTCAAACGACTTTCAACCTTCGAAGACAGGTTTAAAATGTCCCGTAGCAAATCTGGCTATACCTTGGAAGCTAGGTGGGGGTAGAAATTGCAGATCAAGTTAAAGGAGGAATTACGTGACCACGGCCAATACGCATGGATCACTGGATCATTACGTTGACCCTCGAGAAAAAATAAAAGAGGTCGGGTTCGCGATGCAACGCGCAGTAAAGCAGCGGACCATCGTGGATGCGTGGAGGATCCGCTGATCAGTGACTTTGAAGAATGTGGCTCTACATCAGCATCACTGCAGGAAGAAAAGTCGCCCTTTAAAAGTGCCAAAAACACGAAAGATCATGGCATAAAGCACTCATTATCAGTGAAAATCACCTTTAATCAGTGACAAGGAATGTCACTGATTGGAGAATTTCGCTACTAAAAATAAGTGACAAAAGGCATTGATTTAAAGTGTATTTTTTGTTGGTTACTCTAATGTTGTGTCAGTGCTGCATATTGTATACGACCAATGGTTAGCCATTCGAGCCTGTGTTTCTAAAGAAAAATTTAACTACAAAAAATGTACATGCCCAGGTTCGAACCCTCACATTGGTTTCAAGCCGTGCGATGAGCCATGCAAGATATAACCACTAGACCATAAGTCAGAATTAAATGTCAACACAATTAGTCATACATATATAGTATTTTTTAAACTTATAAAATTTTTCTCAACATAGGGCATGTCACTGATTTTCAGTGACAGGTTGAGTTAGCATTGAATAAAAGTGCTAACAGCCTGTCATTGAAAAGATGTGACCATGACATCAGTGACTGTGTCATTGAATTTACGGAGTTCAATGACAATGTCACTGATTAAAATGGATTTTACTTCCCACAGTGCATCGAATCAGATACGCCACTGTGAGCCACAAAGTGCACGTCACTCACAAGTAGTAGTAATCCTCACATACTGCAAGGCGTTCAAGTGTTTCCCCCCGGTCTCAGATCAGATGTTGATTGGTGCGTCAACATGTACTGCCTGGCGAAAACAGTCAGATAGCCGGATCCTAACCGAGTTACTGACTTAAGTTTTTGCAAAACATTTTCCCACAAGTCTAACTTATCAAATGGAGCGTGAATGTTAAGAACGTTCGAGCATCCATTCTTGTCAAATGTACAATGTACACTCTTGGATCTCGCCGATTCCATCAGGGGTTTCTTTTGCGGACCCTTCTAACCTGTTTAGTGACATCCGAAGGCGGCCAAAGAACGTATGGTATGCGCATAGTGCGATGTAATTCCGCAGATTTCCATCACATCAACGCAACCACGGTCCGGTGATCCTTTTAGGCCAGCGGAACTCTGCTGGGGTAGGAACTACAGTAGACTCCCTTGTAACCCATACCCCTCGCCGGGAGAGGCCCAAAAGTATGGGTGATGAGGGAGTATGGGTTATCCGAGAGGTCATACAGTGGCCCCAGGTGTTTCGGGATATCAAAAATGCTATGGGTTATGGGGGAGTATGGGTTATGTAGGGTATGGGTTACAAGGGAGTCTACTGTAATACGACTCAAGTGCGGCAAGCCGCGAAAAAACGCATTTAGTTACGCATTCACTTAGTATAGTCACTTGGACACGCCATACTACTAAAGCAATAGATCTCATACTGAACTGCTTGAGAGCAGGCGATTGTAGTAGCAACGCTACATAAATGAAAAGGACGGGATCCGACTTGGTCCATCCGTGGTATACTGGTAACTACTAGCATCACATTCAGCCGGCCACTGGCATTGGAACTGGATTCGAACTTCACTTACAATCATGTCTAGTTTCAGCGCAAGTATCAATCATCCAAGTAACAGCCACATCGTCGGTCTGTCGGAACCCACGATATTAGGTCCGTTCCACTTCCGAGGCGTACCTGGTTTCCCGATGCTGGATTCCTTGATTATTCACATCGATAGCAGCTCGGGTAGTACGCCGCTGAGGCCTTGTGTCTGCAGAAGCCACATGAAGTAGTACGTGCTCAAGAAAACAATCAGCCTAGAGATCTGGTTTTATGTAATATTTTCACACGTAGTCTTGGTATTAGAAGAATTTGGCAACTGAGTCGGCTGTATTACTCGTTCCGTTGCTTCAAATCTGCTGGGACTTGTTTGAGGGGGACAAATTTATTGTTTGCTGATTTGCAATTCAATGGTACAAGTCGCTCAATCGATAGGGAGTAGATATTGTTGCCAGACTAACTACAGTGTCTCTCTGCAACGGAGCACACAGAAACCATGCTACATTTTTTAAACTGATGATTGACAGTAGTCGTAGACCAATATGCTGCGCAAGCCAGGGAAGAACGCATGTTCTCAGGAAAATCAGGTCATATTTAGAACGGATAGCAAGCAAATAGGAAAGAAATGGTAATATTAACGATAGGACCGCCTTACGACTTCCCTGTGGAATCCTACTGCTGCTTTGCTTCCCGCTCCAACTTCCTCAAAGCCCGACGACGGACATCTTTATGCAACTTGTGGGTATATGAGATGAACAAGGATTTCCATCCGATGACGTGGATAACGTAGT
>JBBPTV010000457.1:0-21662 GCA_038094275.1 Tubosaeta brunneosetosa | reverse complement strand
CACCCGTTGCACAGAAACCCATTCGGAGCCAGATTTTGCCCAGGGAAAGTGGGGTGCGGTCGAGTTCATCATTTGCCGCCGGCCTGTAAGAGGGAAGAAAGTCTTGCGGGTGACTCGAACTTGACGATGGGTAGGGAGCAGTGAATGACCATCAAGGCATCGTTGTTGAGGTGGGCATGGGCATGCCGCACAGCCTGCAGGCAGTGCTTACCTTATCTCACCGAATCGGGCAGGCAGAAAGTCGAAAGATGGCTACAGCGCGCAGATCTCAGAACGGGCAAGGAGAAGAATGGTCAGACAGTGGTACTCACACCATTGGACACAGAGGGTGAAAAAACAGGGCGGAACGGACGAGTCTCCGCAGCAGAGTGCACGCAAAAGGGCGTAAAGTCACTGTTAAGTGCGCATTAATCGATAAAGTGCGCATATTAGGAAAAACTTACCTGCCACGTACGCTGCTGATTGGCTGGCGCCGTAAAGTATGTAAATGGACACGCGTGATTGGCCGCGCGACTCGGCTCTGGATTGCCCTTCGGAGCGTTCCGATGCGCGGCGAGCGGGCGACCCAGCGCCCAGCCCTCGGTCCCACGATGGATCGACGTATGTCATGCGCTGCCCTCCGCATCCTTATGGCCTCAATTTGGGCCAATCGAAAGCTCCCCGCCGCCGTTCGAACTCACCATCGCCTTCGTTCGCACATCGCTGACGTCGACCCTCAAAATCGTTTCTCGCGCACTGCCACGCACGTCCAGGCTCGTTCGCATCAAGGGTTGCTCATTGCGCCGAGCGGACGTGCGCCGTTCGACGCGTCGAGGCGCACCGCCACTTGCCATTCGTGGCATTCCCGACTGCCGAGGCGCAACCCGGGGTTCCCCGGCTGCGACCTGCTTACACGCTTACCGGCACAGCATTGTTAGTTTTCGCGATTATCATGACATATTGAAACTGAATCCCTTGACTTTGCTACTTCTCCAACCCTGTAGAGGGGCTACGGCGTGACCCGACACACCCAGGCTGGAGAGCAAGCAGGGAACCTGGAGGATGTGCGGGATTTGACCAACGGCGGCTACACCCGACGACTAACGACGCCAGGACCCCCGTCACCACGCCCAAACTGGCCAACCGCAGAGTGCGCGAAAAACATTGATTGGCGCCGTAGTGTCTATCGATTCGGATTTCGCTACCTTGACACCGCCCGCGCCGGCGCAATCTACCCCACAACTTATGGTAGTGGCAGAGTTATACCCGACCGAGTCCAAGCTCGGCGCGATGTGACTTACTTGCCCCTCACAGGTCAATCAGTATACGGCTCTCTACTCCGTCCATTCTCAGGTCCGACCAAGATTTTGCGGCGCTGTTGCAAGTTTCCGTCGTGTGGGTCGCGGCAGATATGATCCGGGGCGATCGTTATTCGGATATGATCGAGATTATCTCCGTCGTGTGACCCAAAGGATCGTAGTCATTCCTTATTGGGTTCCTTGGATGCTGCCGCTCCTGGCAGGCCCATCTGTGAGCGAGGTTCAATTCTCAGGGTGGTCTGCGACAGCGATCGCAGGAATGTGCTCACACCCTGATTCTGGGGCAAAAAAGAGTATTCTTTACGCTTTACCGAACACATTTGGGTATAGGAAGCCGAAAGGTTGCCTCGATCGTGGATACTCATAGATACAGGATAAACACTCGTCGAAAATTCCTACACATTCAATCTGCCTTCCTCATCCTGTGGCATAGTCTCACTCTTCGCCTGGTCCTCAAGGATAACACTAGTAAAGACGCCAGTCGTCGCGGAGGGCCCAGGACCCCTTTGAAAGCGCACGGTGTCCATGCCTGTCCGTGCTACCGTGGAGGTGCTCCATGCCCTTCCAGATGCCACTCGCAGGATGAGCATCTGGGGCGACAGACACTGACAATACTATCAGAGACAGGGCCAAGCAACTTGAGGATACGTATACTTACCATGAACATGGTATAAACCAGGAGAAAGAAGAACGTGATCCCGCTGTTAAGACCATACGAAACCACGAAAGCAATCCCGACAAGCGCATACGGAAGAGCTGATTCGACGATGACTGCCGCCGAACTGAAATACGTCTCCGCGAATGCGGCTCCAAATTGCTTCCGCATGTTGTGCGCGTAATACAAGATTCGACCACAGATCAAGCTTGTCACAAGCACGTTCAACCCAATTGACACCGAGACGTAGGTGACACCGATATGTGCGGCGAAACCAACGAAGAAGTTGGTGTTTGGAGATCCAGAGGCGTAGAGGTCGTAAATACCAAACGCTGGGACAAGCATATCGGCCAGTTTTGAGGTGCGAACAAATGTAGACTCACCCAGGGCTACCACCCAGAGGAAGCAAGGAGCAATAATGATTCTCCAGTCTCGCCATACGATCAGGCATCGGTATATCTTTTGAATCCAGCCTTTCTGTAACGCTATCGCTTACCGCGGGATGAACTCACCCAAAGAGCATCGCTCAACAGTTGAAGAGCAATCGCGGCCGTAGTAGCCATGGTCTGCCACCACACGGACTCGATGCTTGCAGAATATGCTGCAGATCCTCCGGGGAAATCGGCGTGGATGATCCACGTTTCTTGCCCCAATATGGATTGTAAGGCGACGAAGATCGTGATAAGAATGAGCGTGGCGGTACTGAATGACATGAAGAAACGAGCGTGTTTCTGGGTTCTGCCTTGCGTGATGTAAGTATACATTGTCTCTGCGTACAGCACAAGATTGACGCCTGAGGTGATAATTCGAGGGAAATACATGCATGATGACAGATAGGATACGCACCATAGAGAATCCAGCTAAAATTATTACCGACGTAGAGCGAGTTTTGGAACACCGTGTTATAGGACATTGTCTCTGCGGGTTGAGCAGTCGAGGGAGAACCATGAAATGGCGCAGCACGGTTGAACGGTCGACGGCGATACCCTTTAGGAGCTCCACCAATATGAAATTCAGTACAGATAACGGCGGACGTAGAGGAGGCCTCCGTAATGGGACAAAGATATGGGTTTTTATGCCTGGTTGGAGCGGGACGCCGGTGCTATATACATTATGAAGGTAGCTCAAGATGGTTCCATGTTTGTTTCAATGACCGAGTCGGGAACTGTTGTTAGTCTCACCCTCTTAGTATACAGCGACGGACTCTTTCTGGTCTAGATCAGTTTTCATTTAGGGTGAAGCAATTTTTCCTCCCCTTTGTGCACTGATACATGAAATTCAGAAATTAGATACGTATCGGCCAATCCCTTGTGCGCCCGAAAAATAAAAGTTGGATCCAAGGACTCTCAGGGTACGTGGACAATGTGAAGCCAACGATGTCCGACGCACTCTTCCAAAACTCGTATTACATCGGTATCGCGTTCAATGGCATCCTGTACGGTGAGTCCTTCCGTCGTCTCTCAACTTTCTGCTCACATTTGGATCTGTCACCACGCACCTCACCCAAGGCATTGAACTAGTGCTGTTTGTCCAGACCATGCAAGCCTTCTTTCACCGATCCACCAAGCTCTCCAGTACCGGCCGCATCCTTGCGATCTTCAATTCGGCGATTTTCCTCCTCGTAACCATATACGTCGCAGTTCAAGCAGTATTCGGTCAGGAAATGTGGATCGTAAACGCAGGCTTTCCGGGTGGGATTGATGCATATCTCGCAACGCATAACTCTGTGTGGTATAGAACGTTGGGGACCACTGCGTCGATCCTCCTCCAACTGATGAGCGATGCTTTTCTGGTGAGTCGTGTACATCCAGAGGCACGACAATGGTCGCTTACCGAACATAGATATCCCGGTGCTTCACAGTCTACAACGGCTTTCTGGTTCTGATCTTCCCATGTGTCCTATGGGTTGTTACTCTCGGTATGTCCCAAGCTACGTCACCTTGCGTTTCCCCTTCTTTACTCTCTCTCGTTCAGTTTTCGGCATACTTCATCTCTGTTACCCCGGTCCTCCCTCCGGTGGCTCCTCTGGGGGCCATACCGCACACATCGGTGTGACCTATGTTTCTCTCTCCGTCGGACTTAACGTTGTCATATCATGCATCATCTGCGCGCGGATCGCGTACCTGGGAAGAGCCGCACGCACCTCTCGTACCGCAGAGCGGCAGGAGCCCGAGTATACAGGCACGATCTCAATCATCGCGGAAACCGCACTGCTCTACGCGGTGTCCGGTATTGCGTTTGTGGTATCATATGGGATAGGGAGTGGAATATCGATTCTCTTCTTCTCGATCTATATCATGTGTGCTGTGAGTCTATGCTGAGGGGTGTCAACGCACTTCACTGACAGGACAGACAGTGCCTCTCTCCACAAATAATTCTTATGCGGATCGGTGGTGGTAGAGCATGGAAACGATATAGGGGTCCCATTACGACCTCAGATATCGGTCTACGCGAGCTCCCCTCGGCTGAGGTTACACAGAGCAACGACTCTGGTGCCAAGGCTAACTCCGAGATGCAGTTTTGCAGCCCGGATCCAGACTTATCGTAGGGCGCGCGCTAGAATGGCTACCCTCGGTTCACGGTAAAGACTCGCCACTTGACGCCGACGATGGATTTTGGGCTGGGTAATTCATACCAAAGTTTGTGCTACGTAACTCAATCGTCCGCATGAGGTGTATGACAGGTTACAGTATAACGAAGAACGGCTATGAAGAGTATGTGCGGTATCGTAGTCTGTACATGCAGTCATGAATCTTATGTCGATGCGGGTCGCATGACTACTCACATGATCCGATCCGCAATTCGGTACGCATGTAATCGCCTTGCGGCAACATTTCGCTATGCCATAACCCCATTGTGATAAGTCATGTGGACACTCCAGTTCCGAGACTCATCATTGTCCAGATATTATGTTCCTGAAAACAAACATATTAAATGGCTCAGTGGGATATCTTCTTTACAGTATCATTGAGGGCGTCTCATGTCACGACAGTTGCTTTGATGATTGTTCCTATTTGATGGCAGGCTCTGGAGAATCATTGAATTAGAACGTATATCAAGGATGTACCTGGCATTCCTCACTCTTAAAGCTAGAGAGGCTTGGCGAGGTGACACCAGTAGTCCAAATAGTTGCTTGACCTGGAGTGGCCATTTGGACCACTGTTGTTCAAACCACCAGGCATCGTCATGGCGCCATTCCTAATGAAAATAAAATGTTAATTAGTATATTTCCAGCTAGGATCCGAGACGCTAATCTCACTCTATTCTTTTGTTGGCCCTGTTATTGCAAACCTTGTGATCTTTGAGTCGTCCGATAGTGAGACCGGGAGACCGGCACTGAGAAGTCGCTCCGAAGTGTTGCAGATCGTAGACACGAACAAATACATAGCCTTGGAGACTTTTCCGGGCCGTCCAGTAACACCAAAACGAGGCTGCAAGTACTCCTGTTGTACTATATCACTAGGTTCGCCACGTAGTCATTCATTCCATACTATCATCCCTCATCAGGAGACCGATAGGAAAAAAGCCACTATACAGTGCTATATAACAAGCAGTTAAGCTACAAAACTACTGGGTTTATCCATGCTATATGGCTCTATACAGTGTCTGCAAAGTGTCTTCCATGTGTACTGCCATGATGACTACTGCCCCGGTGCTGCAATCCGGTATCAAGGCTGCCGACATCACCACTACCGCTGTTCCAGTGCGGCAACCGCCAGGGCTCATACACCTCCGTGGCCGGCTACAAATTAATGGCAAGAATATTCAGTATTATCAAAATAACATTCTGGTCGACGCACATTAGGTGGGGTGTTACCTGGCGTGTGTCCTGTGCTGAGTCTTTTCGTCACAATTCGTATATTGTCACTTACCACCGCTGACTCCATGCCAGTTGCGTTCCTGTGGCTCGTCGTCCTACAAGTTAATGGCAAGAACATTTAGCATTATCAAAACAACATTTTGATCGACGCACTGTCGACAATTGTCAGTTGCGTCGGCGCTTTATGATTTTGATACTTACCAAAAGTATGGTAGCCCTGAGCGTGCATCTCGGAGACAGCATGATCAATATCCCCGTCACCCCTATAGTTGTGCTCATTATCACCCTCTCCCCAGTGAACAAACTGCAAGTTGTTTGATTGTAAAAAAATCGGTGTCACCAAAACAACCTCAGACTCACTGTCAATGGCGGTCAGTTATATGGACAGTATCCACGTTCATTTTCATACGCACCACCAAGATTGGGATCGACTTCGCTGACTATACCACTTGTCAGTGACCCTGATGGGATGGGAGAGTGGCCACCAGAATGTTGGTAAGACTCTGATCCGTAGTGAGAGTAGCCACCAGAATGTTGGTGAGACTAAAGATAAAGCAATCCGGGTCATCAAAGAAACTGAATGAACTCACTGTGAATGATCGTCAGTTACATAGAAATTTTCGTTCATGAACTTGTCACTTACCATTATCGCCGTTACCACTACTAGTACGGGCTCTAGCACCATCGTCAATGACATCCTCGAGGCCACTGTTCCTGCGACTGCCATCGTCACCACCATTGCCACCACCTGTATGAGTCTGCCCCCCACCCTCGTGCGCTGCGGGCGAGCTGGAACAAGCAGTGGAGCAGACATCAAAATCGAGTAGAATTAGATACAAGATACTCCTCACCTGACGCAACATCCCCGTTTGCTAAGTCTCGCAATCATCAACTGTCCCATCTGGTATCCACTGGTCAAACAGATCTCACCTATTTCTGATGTTGTTGTGAAACGGCTCTGGTGTGCCCGGTTGCCTAGTGTGGGATGAACATCCATGATCAGAGAGTAGTGTCTGACGCGTACTCTGCACGAGGAGAAACAGCCCGAGAGATATCCATCCGGGGAGGTGCGGGTGCGGAGGTGACGAAGGGGATCACACTCGAGATGATGAACACGAAGAAAACGGAATGGAAGCGCATCACGAAGAATGGTAAATAAACAAGAAGACAGTCGGCCGTCAACGGCTGATGAGTTGGAGAATAGAAAAAGGGCTGACAAAAAGCAAAATGAGCATTTAAGTTGATACGAAATGAGTGCAGGCACTTACTAGCCAGTACCTGTGAATGAGAGACGAGGAAGCTGGGATTTTATACCATACAAAATGCTGGGCACACTCCACTTGGTGGCATGGTTATGAAACACCCGTAAGTTTTCAGTGCTCTGGAAACACGACCAGAAACACGTTGAACATGTAGCGTAGCAGATTTCGGTGTCTCGACATTGTTTGACTTTCATATCGGTGTTTGACCGCATTTGAAAGTTCCTCTCCACGCACCCCCTCATGTCCTCGTCATGGTCACGGTGGTGGTGGCGACGGGAACACCGTCGCGTTGCCCGTGCCCCCTCATCGTCCTTGTTGCGATCGATGTGGTGGCAGTGGGCATCCGGGCATCCCGCACGCCATTGCGTTGCCCGTGCCCCTCGTCGCGGTCGTTGTGGTGGTGGTGGTGGGTATGTGCACCAAAAGGGGGGTGCATGGCCGAAATGGTGCATGCGGAGGTGGACGGGTCTAGGGTGAGTGCGGCACGCATAAGTGAATGGGTTGGTGTGCTCACCATTGCGCAATGGGCGTGCTTGTTTGGACAGGACCTGGATCCCGCCTGGATTCAGTTCGGGGATCTTTTGTGTATAACATGTATCACAATTCATAGACGCTGCGATGATGCCACCATGCCACCATCGTATCGATCTTCATTCATTCCCTGGTGCTAGCCCCGGCATCGACTTTCACCTTGTCTACATCCAGGCTTAATCCCAACATACAACATAAAAATTCTGTACCATAAGCCCGCTCGCCGCTCGCCCAGGAGTTTGCTTGTGGTTTAGCTCCGCAGACGCTCTGGATACTTGTCTTTTGGTACTTGGATACCTACATTATATGACATCGACGTTGAGTAGGGTACATGATGATATCATGCCCATGGATTAAGATCATCTTCCTCTGCTGTACCAAATTTATATCCATGCCCACGCGCGTACGCCGACGCCCGCACCCTCACGGCTCCTGAATCTACATCGTCCACCTCGAGCGCCTGCCGCGTGTCTGTCACCGTCCGCGCCTCCGCCTTGGGTTCCTCTACCGTGATCACGAAACGCACGTCTCCCTCCTCTGTTTCTCTCTCCTCCTCGCCGTCGACTGCGGTTGGCGCTGACTCGAGATCAGCACTGACTTGGTCCCAGACGCGTATCAGTGCTGGAACATGTGGAGAATGCGGTCCACGTGAGGTCGTCGGAACCTCTAGACGATCTGCGGAAATGACCAGATCTACCGCATCCTCTTCGATCAACGGGGCCCGCTTCCCCACGCGCGGCGAGGATGATGCCCTAGACGCAGGGCCAGACCCAGACCCGGAGACGGAAGCAGCGATAGAAGGTGACGGAGAAAGAAGATGTGGAAGACAAAAACGGGGGTGTGTAGGCGAGTGCGCATGGCTCTGATGCGACGACACATGGCTACGCGGTGTCATCGGTGGATCTGAGATGCGCGAGTGTGACGGCGAGGGTGTCCGCGGAGTGTCATTCCTCACCGCCCGCTCCCCGCTCTGGGTGGCGCCGTAGCCCGCAAACGCCACCCTGTCAAGCCCCGAGGCGACATTGCGCACGACACGTACCTCCGTTGCCCACACCGCGCGGCGTGCCTCCTCTGAGCTCACGTCCACCACGGGGTACAAATAGTCCCCAAACACATACTTTTTGGCGTCTTCATACAACATGTCGTCCATGCCCCCTGGGGCCGCCAGCACGTCCCCAAACGTGAGTGCGTATTCGTCTGGGCCGCTGTCGCCATCATCCATGAGCACTCGCTCGACGCGCCGACACAGCATGTCTGGTGCATCGTGCACCACATCGTCAATCTCCGCGGTAAACAACGGCGCAGTGACGTCCCCATCGTCAACCTGCTCAGGCAACCAGTACTTGCGCTTTCCACCCGCGGCGTAACGCAGACCTGCACGGATACGGCGGTCCCTTGCCGCTCCAACGTGCATCGCGCCTTCGCTCGGCTCGAACGCGCGATAGTTGATGCCCTCTCCGCGGAGCGTCGCGCGCGTGTCCTCGACGAGATCTTTGAGGCCGAATGCGTCCCGGAGGGCATACGCGAGCGTCATACGTGCGACGTAGACAGGCGCGCCAGTCTTGCCCGCCGCTGGCTGTGTAAAGTCGCGGTAAGAGAACGCGTACATGTGTGCGGCAGCGAAAAAGGGCATTTCGATGCAGATAAGGGTGTCTGTAAGACCGAGAGAAATATGTTCGTTGTCGGTGTAGGGACCAAGGCGGGTGATGACGCCGACAGCGACCAGGAAGGAGATGCCAATGGATTGCCAAAATGAGAAGAAAAGGATGCCTTTGACACATAGAAATTTTGGGACGGGGCTTGAAAGGGTAAACCATGAGATGGATGGCAAGGGGAGACGTGCTTACCGGAAAGGCTTCAGGTCTTCGTGGACACACATCCAGAACACCGCGAGACACCAGAGCGCGAGACAAATTGAAATGTTGTACACAATAGAAACGTACAGGTATCCACTCTGAGCGCGAAAGTTGCCCTCGTTGTAGGTGCCAGTGGCTTTCATGATCAGACTAGCAAATGCAAGAATAGGCTTTGCCTGGACATATTCTGTTTGTAGTCACAAAGTCAACACCAGGAAGAAAGTGAGGAAGAACGATCGTACGCAGAATGCCTCGCTTGAGGAACAAAAATGTGTATGGATCGCTTGGGTCGATCTCGCTGCGCCATAGACTAACAGGAAAGACAGCTGGGACAGGCGGTCGGCCTTGCAAAAGGATCAGCAATGAGCGCTCGCCACCAAGATAATCTAGAAGGAGGACGAAGAAACAATATATAACGAATGCCTGTGACAAGCATTGTGAGCAAGAAATACCACAGGTAGGTATGCGGACGCACCTCGTAAATGTCGCGAACGGCATCAATGAAGAAGGCTGCCTCCAAGGAGAAGAGTGAAATGAGTGACGCGACTGCGTACAAGGGTACCATGACCATGATGCGCACGACCATCCTAAAGCGCGGGGCTATGAGTATCAATGCTCAATGTACGCGATGAGAGAAAGGATACCGTTGTAGCAAAGGTTTTCTGTAGTTCCGTAGTTGGAGCCATATCGATATTCCGCTGACGGCGACGGCGACGGTAGTGGATATCCCTGCGAGTGTAAGCACTGGTAGTGGTAAACTTGAACCAGAACCATGGCCAAACGTTATGTCTGGAAAGGCCATTGGAATGTACAAGACGAAACTTATGAACGACTGCGGTAATTCGGACGCATGCTAGACTATGACTAATCCTGGCAGTACCCCTGATTGACCCAATACTAGTCTTGTGTTTCATGCGTAACACAATCTCACACTGATCAGGCTGTGCTGGTGCGTAGATAAGAACTGCCTTGCCACCAGTGGAGTTCTCAGCCCAGCCTCGAAGCATGTCCATCGCAGTCGGAGAACAAATCAAACCAGGCACTCTGCGTCACATTCCTTATGCACCAGAGTTCGACGATCTTGTGAGTATTGCTGTATCTAGATCATGTCTACTCATCGTTTTTCTAGGCTGCTTGCCCAGCTGGCGGTATGTCCTATTGTTTTTATTAGCATCAAGTCTCACTGGCACATAGATTCAATTACTGACTACGTCATCACTGAAGAGTGGGCTGGAAAGAAAGTCGTGGTATTTGCAGTGCCTGGCGCATTCACAGTGCGTGACAGATCTCGTCCGATCACCGTTTGGCTCATCGTTCCCGATAGCCTACTTGCCACGTGAAGCACCTCCCTGGCTATCTCAAGCAATATGATGCACTCAAGAGGAAGGGCATAGACATTATTGCAGTGATCGCGGCCAACGATCCGTTTGTATTGAGCGCTTGGGCCCATGTCGAGGGTCTCAAAGACAAGGTGGGCCCATCGTAATTTCCTACACGATTGACCCCTTTATAGCCGACCAGATAGTCGCTCTCACCGATACCAACGCGGAGTGGTCTGGATCTCTTGGGCTTTCCGTTGACCTTTCCGCTAATGGTCTTGGTATTCGTACCAAGCGTTATGCTTTGGTCTTGGAAGATTTGGCCGTCAAGCACCTCCAGGTTTGTCCCTCTTCATGTTCTTTACACGTCGCTCATCCATCCTTCAGGTCGAAGAGGCTCCAAGCAAACTCGAAAAGACGGGTGCCGAGCACATCCTAGCTTTGCTGTAATCTAAGTCACGTGGTCACAATAGAATTTGTTTGTACATGTGTACGCGCAATACTGTCACGTGATCGAGTATTGTTTGTTGATCCCATAAGTACGAAATGATAAAGTTAGGGTCAAGCGCGTCTCCCTTCACACTTTTTCCCCCTCACATATTCGTCCCTTATACAATGCCTCGTAAAGCAGCAGCAGTTATAGACGCCCCCGCTGAGCCACGTCGCTCGTCACGCATAAAAGAACAACCAAAGGCCGAAGCCCCAAAGAAGGCCGCGAAACCGCGTGCAAAGAAAGTCAAGCCCGCCGACGAAAAAGAAGACGAGGCAAAGGAACAAGTCGAAGAAGCCTCAGAGGCAACAAAACCAAAGTCTACCAAAGGTAGGAAACGCACCACTGCCGACAAGGATGCGGAGGAGCCCGCCGAGCCAACCACCGAGCCTACTGCCGAGCCCGCCACCGCTCAGGCTGAGGAGGCCCCACCATCTAAAAAGGTGCGTTCGTCTGCCCCACGCGCATCCGGATCGGGCCTTACTCCCGGTGACATCGCAGGCCAAACCTGAATCAAAGCCTGCATCCAAGGCTGCTGCCAAGCCCGAATCCAAGGGTCCGTCTGAGAAACCTACGTCCAAGGTCACGAAACCATCGTCACGGGCATCTGCCAAGCCTGCCTCGACTGCCAAAAAACCTGCATCAAGAGCGAGCTCAAGGAAGCCTGCTTCAAAGGTGAGATGAGGTCTTGCTGTGACGCTGTTTACACTGACAAATTGCTAGGTGGGTGGACCTACGGACGAAAATGCTGCACCCGCGCCTGCAGAGACGATCGCGGAGGAACCTGAAGGGGAAGCTGCTGCCGAAGCGGATAACGCCGTGAGTTGCGATCTCAAGTCATCCGTGTTTTTCATTCGCTTATCGACACTTTAGGAATGATGCACGTCGTGCTCTCCGATGTTTTTTTTGCAGAGAAAATGTACATCATCCTTATTATTATCCCTGTCAGTGATCTGTAGCTCCCCCTTTCGTCATTCCTTGTCCCAATACCAGTAGTCCCGATCTCTGTCCTTGTTGATTGTTGGCGCTACCTCCTGTGCAGTTGTATGTCACACTTCTTGATTTTGCTTTCGTTGTTTTTATCGGCCCGTCATCCCGACTGCACGATGTGCAATGCGACCATGTTTATGGACTGGAGCGCTTTTCTAGAGTAGCAATATTGCCTATGTTGCTTCAACCCCATGAAATGAACCCTGTCGATCTCACGTGTTCTCGTTTCATACTTTCTAGAGTATCTTGTGGTCTGTGTGTCTATGTCCTATGACTTGTGCAAACGTTCAGACGAAGGACGCCCTGCTTGTGCAAATAAGGTGGTATAAGGGTATGTCAGTGTATCCAAACGCCTGTACTATCAACCAAGGGGCCCTGCCCCAAAGGACAACAAACATGCATAAAACAGTTCTTTCTTTTTTCCAAAAATAGCTCATATGTATGTACATTTACTTGCTCACCAAATGACTCGGCGAGGCGGGCGATGGTTGCGCAACGGCACACCACCGTTCGACGACGAGAGGCGAAGGGGGCATGTCAGCGCGGCACGACGGGCAAAAATGGCTTCAGTTCCCACCACCACCGTACCGCGACCAGGCGAGGGGCTGCGCAGTACTGGTGGTACCCCATATCACTAGTACGAGGTGGCGTGGGCGAGGGCTGCACCGCCACCACGCAATGAGCTGGCACAATCTCCTTTCACCACACGACGTACGGCGACGAGGGTAGCGCAAACGGTGCGCCCACCACTACCATGACAAAAAGAGCGGGGGGATGCAAGTGCACCACCGTCATCACTAAGCATATGAGGCCACTATTGACAACTTGGCCTCATAGACGGCCTCGTCACCAGACAATCGTTGTGGCGGCTGGGCTTGATCGGGTGCGTGTGCGGCGTGTGCGGTGTCGGGGGTCCTGTAGTCCAGAGTCAACGGTGCCTTACCATTGTCGCAGGCAGTGTGGTGGCGGGTTACGGTGATGATAGTTATCGTACGATAGACATGCCAGTGAGCAAGCACTCACCAGGGCAGTTGGTTTTCAGTAATGCCGGAGCAATGATGAGCACAGGGGAAACTGGGGAACATACAACACGGAACAGTGATAGGATTGTGGCAGCGGGGATGCTTCAAGTAGTCGTGCACGAAAACCTCGACACACCAAAGTCATTGGGAAAATATGACAAGTCCCATATTTGTTTGCAGTCTAGACCACATTGGCAGAAACCTCTTTTCTCCAACTTCCATAACGCCACACTCTATTAGCTACCGCAAGTTGGAGTACTATCATCAACAATACAACGACGACAGTGGAGCAAATCCAAGCGAATGCGAGGATGGTGGTGACGACGTGACACCGTTCGGGCCATGGGTCATTCTCGAACCCACATAAGAGGGCTTCCCAGTAGGGAAAAGTCCCAAATGGAGAACTGTGGATGAGCTAACCCATCGTTGAAACTGTGATCAGCAGGTGTGATGGATGTCATGGATCATAACATCTACTTACAGTTGCTCTTGCAGCCCCAGCAAGCCAAAGAATGAGGAGACCAATGAGGCCCACTAGCTCTGCTGTGATGGGGTGAATAAAACGTTCGATCTTGTTTAGCATGTATACACTGTACAGATGAGTAAGTTGAGAATGGCCCCAAATAGTGAGTGAAGAGGCTCACGCAACTGGTGCCCACAGGATTGTGAGGCAGCTTGTTATCATGAGTTCGACGACCACGGTGTCTCAACAAGGCCTGCTGTCAGCGACAATAGAAAGGTTTTGAGAGGGATTCATACCATAGAATGGACCATCGAAACCCAACTGGGCTGTAAGAGTGTAGTGCACCCTCACAGCAGACAGTCCCAATGTCACAGCCGCGAAAAGGGACTACATTCCAGGCTGAGAATAGGGCGCGAAATGAGGAAAGAAAAATGGTACCAGTATAACATACAGCCCAGTGCGCGCAGAGTAGGGGCTCGTGGCTGTCATTCTTGACGAAGTGAAAGTCAGCAAATAAAGAACTAGACATACTATCATTTTTTACCTTATGCATAGTCATCATATGCATAATTGCATCTCCTGTGATCTGGTGCACAAGGCAGTCTGGTGTAGCGGTTAGGCTTGGCCTGGCGGGTCCTGGCGTCGTAAGTGGTCGTCGGCTGTCTAGCGTAGTCCTGCGCTGGTCGATCCACAGGCTCCTGCACGCCTTCCGGGTTCCCTGCTTGCCCCTCCAAGGTGTAGCCCTTCCACTGGTTTGGTTGATCCACGTACCATAAATTCTCTAAAGTGTCTCTGGGATTCATGACTGTTGAATCCAAGGGAATGCGAGTCGCTATTCAGTACTGACCATTTCGCTGCGACAAGATGCGCAGATCCGGGAACCATGGATTTCGTGCACCGCTTTGGCAGAGTCGTGGTTCTCACGCCCACAGGAACTTTGTGATGTCACAGCCGCAATTCTACCCTTATAAACCTGTACTATGTAGACATAAAGTTGCATTGTCACTGCCAATAGCGGGGAGGCCCGAAAAGTGGGTCGCAGTGCTGCATATTTAAGATGTGCTGTAAGATCCTTCCGTATCTATGGGTTTCCTCTCACCGTTCGATTCTCTCAGAACTCGCACTCAAGCCGAAGCAATGGTGTGGTACTGCAGTTTAACGACCTCTATTGTGATGTTTATGCTCAAGAATCAGCGTGCAAATATGCCTCGTGGCCGCCGCCACACAACTTAGTACAAGCGATGCGGAAAACAATACAGTTATGCTGATCAACTGATGGATCATAACAAGTCAACTATCATCATGTGGCTAGGCGGGATCAAACAAGTACAGGAGGTGAGTGTAGCTAAATGTTAGGGTCTTGGATGGGTGATATCATCCGTGCGACATGACACCGATCGGTAAATATCACTATGTAGATCAACATTATGCAACCGACTACTACAGCACCTCGAGTGTCCGGATGTTGTCAACCAAGTCTGTCAATGACACCTCCTTGCGAAGCTGAACCATGATCAAACTGTCCGCTGCAACACGCCTATACTCCTTGTGTGACAATGGCTTGAACAATAGAGCCCCGAAAGGCTCCCTGAGTTGAGCGACCAGCCGAAGTGCCTGTGTCGTACGGTCGTGCCTCGTCTCCCCATCAGAGAACTCCCGATCGAGCATCGGGCGGATCCACGGATGGGCAAGGTAGAGAACGTTCATCCCAGCCAGATCATCTGCCGTCCTAATCTCTATGTCTCCAAACGCGGACGTCGTCGTGCGATATATATATAAGCGTGTCTCGGAGTCTGGGCCTGACATGTAAACAAGTTTCGAGAGACGGAAAACAATGCCCGGGAGATGCAGACGATTTGCGGAGATGAAAGGTGAAGGGAGGTTGTGCAACCCATCATATAGCTGCAGTACGACTGTAAGGTCGGGAAGTGATGCACGCAATTTCGTCACCACACGGTTCAGCTGCGGAATCTTCATAGCCAGTGGAACGTGTGGCGGTACGAGTTGTTCGTAGACGGTGAGGTCAGCAGGCAAACAACTATTGTAGGCGCCTCGAGTGCCAGTCCATGCAAGGATGGTGACATCCCCTGACCCAGTAAGGACGTGCTCCAACAGGCGACCCACCGCTTGATTACCCTCGCCATATATGACCGGGATAGAAACATTGAAGATACCCAGCAGAGAGTACGCAATGTCTTCAACTAGAGTTGTTTGACGCATGGAAGCCAAGCACAGCTTCTCGCGAACCCTTTCGAGGCCAGGCTGTAGGATAGCCAACTCCTTTTCAGACACACCTGACGCCTTCTCCATTTCCGAAACAACCTCGGGGGCTTCTTTGTGATTAGACAATGTCAGGCCAAGATATGGCTTCCAGTCCTCGGTGTAGAACTGGACAATTTCGGAAGCCATGTATTCTTGATACGTCCATGCCCGCGTGTTCCAGATGCTTCCTTCGAGATCGCCAGGTTTCTGCGAATTTGACGAGACGCCCAGTAGATGGACAATCGTGAGGGAAGAACCTTGATACCACGAAAACATGGCAACCAACGACTCTTGCAAGACCACGTTGTTGACTTTGTCAACACAACACGTGCCGCTCCATGCCCATCGAAACCCGAGAGAATGCACAAGGGTGCAAAATGACTGTAGCTTGGAGTTCGCGGGGGATACTCCGAGATTGTAAACAGTTATGTGTTCGACTTTCTGTAAGAGGGGCTCGTCGTTTTGCCATTTGTGCGAGAATGTCACATATCGGTAGAATTTCTTGACCTCCCTCAAAATACGGGCATAGTCAAGCTCTGTTGTCATCGATGATGCTAACTCGGCATAAATTGGGAGTGCTTCGAATGCCTCTGCTTGCTGTTTCTTATCACAGAGACGACCAGTCGTAGTATCGATAAGTACCCGCGGCATCGGGCGGATGGTCTGCGCGATGATGCGCTTGATCGTGGGTCTAGCGTCAACATAATGCTGACGAAGTTCTAGTTTATGACAATTGATACTCGAACAGTTCAAATAATATCAAGCATATGCTCACCGCGAACGTGTTCGTCAAGGGACTTGTCCAACTTTGACAGCATCACATCAAATGCCTCAACGGCCTCCGCGTACCGCTTCGCCCTGTGTAATGTTTGATACCTCATCTCGTATCCTCTGTATGATGATGAGTCGAGCCTTATGACCTGAGACGAAATAATCAGATCCCGACTGGTGCTATGTGACGGTGAATAAACCTTATCTGCATCTCTGAGTGCATCCTCGATCCACGCCTGTGCTCTATTCCGTCGGTTTAGGATATTTCGATTGTCTGGGTCGAGCAATAGCATGGTCGAGAAATAATCAGCAGCTTCATCGTAGTCGTTGGATCCTATTGCATCGTCACCGAGCTTTTCTAGTTTTTTCATGCAGCGGCGTCGAAAATCTACAGAACGTCAGACCGGCTTCTCCAATAATACTCTTGTACCCACCAAGTTCCCATTGTATCCGTTCGGTCCGTTTGCTCAAATCAACTGTCAGCGCGACCCGCATTCGTTGAAAATACTCTACAGCAATTTGAACTCGACTATCCCCTTCCATAACGTCGCAAATGGCCCGATAAATTTCAAACCTCGGAAGTTTGAACTGACGTAAAGGTATTGGTGCCCAGATTGGAACTTCTGTGCAAAATGTGCATACCTTGGTGGCGACACCTAGTACATCATCTATTGCCTGGCGAACCGATATCTTCTTCGCCCATTTGATTAGTAGATCGCCCGAGTTGGTGGGGCCGAGGGATAATGCCGTGGAGTAGGCTGTAAAAGCTTCTTCATGTTTCTCGGTGTTCGACGCCTGGTCTCCAATCTCTTCTAGTCGGATGATACATTCTTTGGTAAACCCTAGCCACACAGTGAATTTTCATATTCAAGTACAAACAGGAAAACGCACGAGAAACCCAGCGCATGATAGCTTGATCTGTTTTCGTCTCATCACTGATGTTATCCATTGCCTCCAGAAGTAGCACTGCAGCATCAACTACACGACCCTCGCTATAAAGAACTTCGCAGCGATTTTTCTGTTCGAGTATATGGAGGATTTCTATGAGGCCACTAGCTTCGTATCGGGGGTCAACAATGGATGTCAGTCAGGATCAGCACAAGAAACACACCAGAATTTTTCTCCTGCGAATCGATGTGTGTGCGTAGAGTTGCGATGGTCTCCTTCAAATTAAGATGTGCCTTGTCAACTGCACGTCTGGAATCGGACAGCTGGGCACGGAGTCCTTGAATAGCTTTCTCATAATTTGCTGTTGTTGTGTGAAGGACAACAGATAAAGATAGCCAGATTAGGAAAAATGAAACTATAGTACCGAGAACATACCTGAACTCGTTTCGAGTGCGCGAATAGTCTCTTCCAGACCAAAATTTGCCTCTTCGACTACGCGCTGCGAGCTGTCAAGTTCGTTGCGGAGTTGCTGGACGATTTTCTCGAGATCTTTTATCTTTCCATCTTTGAAACGTATGTCAGAACAGAGCCTGAAGGCCAATAAACATACCTGAACGCGTGGCCTGTTGCCGTAAAGATTTGATTGTGTCTTCAAGATCAGCGTTTCGATCCGCCGGGTGTTGGAATTCCTACCGCCGGCAGAGTGAGATAATCATCCCATGAGACCTTCCTTGGAGACTTACATTGGCGATGTAATCGGTGGGAAGGGCATTACGAAGATCCCCCAGGAGTGTCATTTTCCCATCTCCTCTAAGCAGTACATCATAACCTGCAGAGATAGCGATGGATGAGATGGCGTGTGAAAGAGGAATTACAGGTCCTATTTGTTTTTGCGTTTCTGGGTCAAAGAACGAGAGCGACGACTTGAAGGATACTAAGAGAAACGCGTCGTTGACCGCTAATGCGATACATTTGAAACCAAGGAAGTGAGAATTTGGCAATCCAAAGGGTGTTGTCTTCCCACTAGACACGTCGAGGCAATGTATGTCGTCGTCAGTTGAGACAAAGAGCTGTCTGCTGTTGCTAGTCCAGACAATAGAACCATTGTGGACTTGGATAGGCAAGTCGACGATGAGATCACTCTCGTGGCTGTCATAGATGCGAACGGATTTGTGGGAGTCCATGGCAACGGCGATGAGGCGCCCATTGGGCGAAAACTTGATCTGTGAAATGTTGCCCTGATGCCAGACTCGGCGGAGCAGGTTCGGATCCTTGAGACGGAATAACTGCTTGCCAGCGAGCGACCAGACACCCGCACCATCGGTCGGCGTTCCAAGCGCGATTCTTCTAGCATCATCTACGTCGAGGACTTCCACCCCTCCCTGTGCCACCCAGAACGCCTTTACCTTTTTGTGGCTCACCGCATTCAACACCGTTATGCCCCAACGCGACCCAGTCACGATATTCCCTTCTTGCGTGGCCGCAATGCACGAAACAGAGTGCACCACTTCCATCGGCGTTCCAACTTCGTGCCCATCCTCAACTCTCCAACGACGAATCTTGCCATTCGCGTCACCACTCACGATGTGCTTCCCGTCAACGAGGAACGCAGCCGACGTTATCCACTGACGTTCAGTGTCCAAGTTGATTATCTTTAACGTTGGGGGAGTAGCGCCTTGAGCCCCACCTCTGGCTGTCATTCAGTCATTGGTTTATTTTGTTATCTCGTCCACGTACCGATCTTGGGGGTCCAATGCCCTTGGCGGCATGTGCAGTCAGGTTTCCGTACTACACGAGAGGCGGTTGCATTGTCGCTTGGCATATGCGTGTCTTATTTATCATACACTGAAGTCGTGTGAAGCAACTGTCAACTGGGGGGTACGCTCTCCGCAACATTATCTACAAACCTAAAGCTTTCCTTCTATTTCCCTTACAGTCCCATCTGCGAACGGCCAATCATTATACCCAAACGGCGTCAAATTTCCTACCAAGTAGTATTTTGACCTGTCTGTAGCCGTGAGCGGCAGGTTCTTTTGCAAACGAATAGGGAGATCAGGCTGTCAACTCGATAGATCAACATAAAGCCTTAGAGGAAAGGGAACCAACACTCACGTTTGACACATACAATCTTCCAAAGGTGACGAGCCCTCCCTTGTCTTCCGCAGTGTGCAACGCCGTCTCGCGTGTATACCCGCCAGCGGATATGAATGTCCTCTCTTCATTACCTTTGCCAGAGTTCCATATCTCTCGCAAAAAATCATTGTTCTCCCCCTCAGCCGAAGTCCTGTCGATAGATCCCGCCACACGAGGCTCCGTCACATGGAGATACGCCAACTTGGGGTACTTGTCGCGAAGCGCATTAGCGAGGTAGGCAAACGTCGGTCGCGGGTCTGGCATCTTCATATCTACAAAGACCACACAACATCAACGCAATGCGCCGCGCAAATCGAGTCAATAAATCTCACCTTGGAAAGTGCTCCAGGGACTGATACGGAGACCGACTCTGTCTTATCCCACGGCATCTACGATGGCATCGACTACCTCCCTCGCGAACCGCGTCCGACCTTGTTCGTCTCCACCCCATCCGTCCGTGCGAGCGTTGGACATGGTTTGAAGGAATTGATCGACGAGGTAGCCATTTCCACCATGTATTTCTACCCCGTCAAATCCGGCGAGGTGCACAGCGTTGCGTGCTGCTCTCCCATACGCAGCAATATACTCTTGGATCTCGGCCTCGGTCAACCCACGGGGAGTCACCGGACGACCGGTCAACGGAATCGCGGATGCAGCAACGTACGGCGAAGGCGGGTCCTGCTTTGCGAGGACAGTAGGGTCGGCCGCCCGTCCCAGCGCCGTGAGCTGGAGAAAAATGTACGACCCTTGCGCATGTACAGCGTCTGCAATCTGTATCCGCCGTCAGACACACTCAAATAGACAAGGGAGCGCGACGTCAACCTTCTTCCAGCCTTGAATCTGTGCATCGGTGTAGATGCCCGGCGCGTGTGGAAGTCCACCCGCATCGTGTGAGATAAAGGTCGCTTCGGTGATGAGAAAACTCCCTGGAGTAGAGCCACGCTGAGAATAGTACGATGCTTGTTGCGGGCCGGGAACGTGGGAAGCATATGCTCGAAAGCGACTCATCGGAGAGAGCACGACACGGTGCTGGAGGGTCAACTGACCGACCTTGATAGGCTTGAAAAGCGCAGGGGATTGCTGCGTAGAGGCCATTTGAGTAGGCTGGGTGCAGATGTGCGCTAGGAAAGAGTGTCTTCGAGATAGCAAGCTATATCGAGTGCATTGCACACGTCAATTTATACCTCGTCGCGGCATACGTGTGAGATTGATTTAAATTCGTAATATTCCTAGAACGATTGGTAAGGCAGGCAGAATGTCCCCGAAAGCATAGCTTACCAATAGTCGTTTAGCCAGATGGGCGCCGGATAGTAGTCGATATCCTCCCCTTCTGGCCCAAAGGTCATGTCCTCAATATGACCTATTTGGCAGTAAGGCCATGACAAGAGCGGCGTACTGGTTCCAACGTTTCATGGTGTAGCGGAAAACGTCCACACGACAATGAGGCGTTGTTTGCCCCCGGGGCATGGCCTCGTAGTCAAGCTTAGGTCTTGGATGGTTCAAAATGCACCTCAAGCACTGGTGAGACCGTGGGAACATCACGCATTTACCTATTTTAGTAAGGCTCCTGACCAGGATATGAGTGGAGTCGTTCGTTCTCGCATCGCCAGAACCAACACACACACAGCGGTCGTCTACACTAGGTAGGCTACCCGCAAAACATGATTGAGGAAAACCACACCTAGTACCCGATACAAAAATACGTATGGTAAGCGATAATAGTGTCACAAAGAGAAATAAATAAAAAGATGTACGCTGTGCGAAACTTCAATGCGGCCGATCGTGCAGTCGACAGACCGTGACTCTGTAGTACTGGGGGATATCGTACGCAAAGGCGTGTCAAAAGCGTTGCATGATGTTGTTCACAAGGCTAAAAAGACAAATTCATTGGGGTCCATCGTG
>JBBPTV010000456.1:0-21734 GCA_038094275.1 Tubosaeta brunneosetosa | reverse complement strand
CCCAAATCTTAAGATGTTTTTGGACAGTTGATACTCGATAATCGCCGGTTGTACAATCCAGAGGGTCTGGTATACGTCAAGCACGCAGCCAAGCTAGAAATATAAGGTCGGTGTAAGTGGTATGTTGGACACGTCTATCGTGCGAAGCGGTCGGATCGTTGACGAGCGCTTGACCAGGCTTCGCCCGTGTGTATATCATTGCTCTTATGACTAGCGTTTTGAGTTAGATGACATACACGGTGGTCGGCAGCGGCGGCGGCTCCTGGCTGTTGTGATTGCAGTGATTACCGAGCTTGCTATTGAAGCATAGTCCCTGTTCATCATTTATCCATAATGATACTTACCAGTCTGTGTCGCAAGATCTTTGAGAATAGACATGCTTCTCCAGAACCCATGATATACCTATGACTCCCCAAGTGGTAGGCACAGACGTGTCTTATTAGACTCCTTTCCTCGTACTTCAGCGAGAAGCGTGCCACGGCAGTTCTGCATTGTACAATACCATTGTTTCCGCTGAACTTTTGGTTGTTCGCCAGACGGCCGCATTTCTGATATACCCTGTATCACTAATCATATCGGAAGGTCCACAACTTGTCGGACAATGCCTCGTATATCACACAAAAAAATCGGAGGCTATTGTAGCGCATCGGCCTTGAATCTATCGGTAATGCTTGCGTCGCCGTGACCGCTAAGATAGCATTGAGGTAGGCACTCAATCTAACAAGTAACGGTAAAAAATTATCGGGAAAATCGATATCATTTTGCATCGCTACTCCCGATCAAACCGTTCCCATTCGCTACACCTTGAATCTGCAGGGCCCGGGCCGCCGCCGCGTGAATCTGGGACAACAGGTCTCGAACCAGGCTGAGCCGGTTGACCTACCTCGTACTGGTCCTTCGGACCAATGTCTCGTTGGGAATGGCGAAAAACTCACGCATGGCGAACGATTAAGTTGTCGCGGTGCGAAGCTGAGGGAGTGCGACTCGTCGCACTTTTATATCTGCAGCATGGATCATTCTGCCTACCGCAGAAGCTGGGAAGCGGCGAGAGGGGAAAACTGGGCACCGAGATATCGGACGTGGGATGCAATCGAGTGGCCACCAATTGATCATCTCTACCTTATTAATTATTAGTCAAAATCCAGGATGCCATGATTCCAGAAGGATAACGAACATGGAAGAGACAACGAAGACAAAAACTTGCTAGCTGACATTAAGCATTTTCCTTGAAGCTACTCAGTTACGACGTTAGCATGTCTGACAAGGAGCTATCGATCCCTCAGGTAGGTTCCCACTTTTATAACATGGATAAGAAATACATACCTCTCTAGAATGCTCGATTAATAGAGTCTAGGAACCCGGCAGCTCGAACTAATTCCAGGAAAAAAAAACAACTTATCAAAGTTTCCATAAGACGCACGGCTCAGCGTGAGCTCTCGGCGCTACTTATCAGGTTGCTTATTCAGACTTTACCACAATCCCGACGCTGTTCTCTTCCTACTCTCCCACTGGTCGCGCTGACCTTTAACTGGCTCTGTCTAGCGTGTCGTTGCCCTATTTCCTAGGAAGTTTGATCAGTTCCCTTCTTGCTATCCTCAAGTGCAACGTTTCCACGTTTGTCAAGACCGTTTTACACTGCTCATCTGAGGTGAGCGCTACTGCCCTTTATCTTCGTCGATCTCAGCGATCTTTCCACACATCCTCCAATTATAGCCCTGGTTTCTCTTTCCTCACCAGAAAATCCTCTTCGCACAAGGTTTTAGTTTCTTTCCCGCAACCGATCTGCTACATTCATCTGCCTATTTTCGCATTCGGCAGAATTTACATACCCGCCTTCCTACCCACTTGCCGTCCACTCAAATAATCCGTCCTCACACTCCTAGCTGTTCCTCTTTTGTACTCCTCTTTCTTGCTTCTGCGTCTTTCTGCCTTCTACTTCCCCTCTGCACTGCACTACCGTGCGCCACTTCACCGGGCTCTGAACCCAATATCTCGTGTCCCTGCCCCAGACCTTTGTGCAGCACCAGATCTTTCCTATCCTTGTGTGCTTTATAGCCTGCTGTGTTTGCTGTAAGCTGCATTCTTTTTTCCCCTTGGAATTCATCTCACCCATTATTTTACTGTGTTGTTCTCATCTCAGCTTTTCTCTTGCTTGTCAACTCTGTGCTCTTGGTCCCACCCTTCCACCTCTGTTTATTTCTCTCCTCTTGGCCTGTTGCTATTTTTGTTATCTTCCACTCTGCTTTTGTAAGTCTCATAAATTCCACCTCTGCCATTGATCTCTTATCTGTTTGTGTGCTCTCAGTTTTAGTCTCATCCCTGCCTACTTGTGAGTAATATAAATTTCATCAAAGGGTGAGTCTTATATCTGTTCTTCAACTTCCTGCTAGTTCACTGATCTCATTTTCCTACTCATTTTGTCTGCTTTTATTTCTTTGTTGTGCTCATCAGTTTATTTCAGTCTTTTTTCCTTGGGTCTCTTCTTCCACAAATATTTGTCCACTTCACTTTCATTTCCACCTGCCTGCCTTTATCAGGCTGCATCAAACATTCCCAGCTCTTTCCCCTTTACTTTTGTAATCATTTTTTCTGCTGTCTTGTTATCCACTAAGGCTATCTGAAGTGTCCTATACTAACTCTTGACATATTTCACTGCCATCTGTGTCCAATATTGTTGTTGTGTTCTTGTCTAACTTGTTTTGTATATCATTTCACATCACCCATCCCTTTATCACAATCCTCTCATCTTATTGTCTCTACCTGTTGTCCTTTCTATCTGGTTTTTCATCTATATGAGCCACCCTTTAGCCACTATCTCAGATGTATTGGCACAAAAAACCTGAAGACATTACCTTTCAACTCACAGGTGAGCTTTACCTAGCCAGTATGCTAATATGCTCATCCTCATTATGTAGTTGATCAACTGACCCTCTCACCATCCCTTCCAAAAGAGCATATCCATGTCACTGTGTGTGTTGAAGATGTGTCTAAAATAACATGCTGTGGAAAACTATCAGAGGATGGCTTGACCATGACATGGAATCATCCCTTTCTCTTGTCAGTTTCACTATTCATATGACTATACTTGCTCATCATTTTGTCCTAGCTCTACAGCTATCTCTGCAGTTGTCAAAGTGGCTATATGGACTCTACCAGATAAGCTGAGCCATGAATGGGACAAACAACCATTGGGAAATGAAATGATCAAAGATGTAGCCAGCCTGCTGGACTCAGGCAATTCTTGGAAATGTAGCTCTCATTTTCTTTTCCAAATATGATTACTGATGGTAGTGTGCCAGGTAATGTGTTAGGAATCTCTGGTTCTGCAACCCTTTCAATTACATACAGGACAAGTAAGGTGTTGGTGAGTTCTTGTGAATGAACTTGTACATATATCATTAAACTCTTGCTGTAGGTTGTACCAGATGGACATGACTGTCTATCAGCTCTTCAGGAGTATGAAACAAAGCTACACCATTTTGGAAAAAGGTCCAAAAATGTGGCTATCACATCTACTGAAATTGAAATAGGTCTGGCAAGATTAGACCTTTGTCCATTGAATCACACAAACCACACTCATGTTCTGAATGATCTTGGAATTGCCTTTTCATCTCAGTTTGATCAGAATGGTGATATTGCAAACATCAATAAAGCCATTGATGTTGAGAAAAGAAGACTTGACCTTTGTCCTGAAGGACATCCAGAACATGCAAAGGCTATTGGAGAGCTTGCAATGGACTTGTCAAGATATTATGACATCCAACAAAACAAAGAAGATCTAAACATCATTATAGACATACACCAGAAATGGTTGAATTTCTGCCCATTAGGCCATCTATCTCACTCAAAGGCTCTTGGATCATTTGCAACATCCTTATGGGAGCGCTATGATGCACAGGGTGATATCACAGACCTGAATAGGGCTATTGAGATGCAAGAAAAAGTGCTTGAACTTCATCCAGCAAATGGTATAGCTTTGTCTAACCTTGGAGTTTCCCTAAATGCAAGGTATAGAAAGCTGGGCAGGCTAGCAGATCTGGGCAGGGATATTGAGCTTAAAGAGAAAACTCTTGAGCTTCAGCCACCAGGCCACAAATTTCATGGGATTGCCCTCCAAAATCTTGCATGTTCACTTAGGGATCACTATATTAAAACCAAAGACCAATCTGACTTAAAAAGGGCAATCAAATTGTTCAGGGGGGCATTAGAAACATACCCAGCACATCACATGAATTTTGCATTCAATGCTGGTCAATCAGCTGCAGCTACTCTTCTTTTATTCAGCTCCAAGTCCTTCAGACAGTCTCATGTCCCTGCTCAGCAGCTTTCTTTAATCAATGAGGCATTTGAGGCTTACAGACTATTAAAGAAATGTGGACCTGCTACCTCACTGTATTTATTAGGGGCAACCCAGGCCTGGGTCAAGAATGCTGAAAAGTATAACCACAGTTCAGTCCTGGAGGCTTATGAAACATTGCTCAGTACATTGGATCATTTCACATCCCTCAGCTGCTCAGTGGAGTCAAGACATGGGACAATGCAAGCAAAGGTGACCAATGCAGCCAATGATGCATTCTCTTGTGCAATACATCATGGAAATCTCCAGATGGCTGTTGAGCTACTGGAACTAGGCCGAGGAATCCTGTGGAACCAACTTGCTCGTTTTGACATCTCTGTGACCATGCTAGAATCCCACAGCAGTCAAGGACAAGAACTCAGCAGGAAATTTGTGGGATTGAGTGAAGAACTCAAGAAGTATACACAACATAGTGTGGGCCATGTAGCAGACCAATATTGGCATGTGAAAGAGGAATGGGAACGCGTTGTGGACAAGATTCGCGGTCTGGATGGATTCTCACGATTCCTCTTACCTCCCCATTTTGATGACCTTCAGCAAGCTGCAAAAGACGGGCCAGTCGTCATCACCAGCGCAAGCAAAAGCAGCTGCGAAGCCCTCGTTGTTCTCTATGATAGTGCACCCGTTCATGTGCCTCTTGGTTGCTCGCTCGGCGATGTTGTCCAACTATGTGACCAATTATCGGAATTGACCCGGGACTCACATGCTTATGGTCCCCACAGAGAGTTGTATGTGAAGGAACTATTGCGTGACTTATGGACATCTATCGTCGAGCGAATCGCCTCTGTCCTGGAAAACGATGTTCAACTTCGCCCAGGATCGCGGATTTGGTGGTGCCCAACATCGAAATTCACGTTCCTCCCGCTGCACGCTGCAGGTCCTCATCGGGAGGGGAAGAAGAACTTCATGGACATCTATGTCTCTTCCTACGCACCCTCCCTCTCCGCTCTCGTCCGTGCCCGTGATCGTGTTCAGAGGAAGGTTCACGACACGTCTGGAATACTGAACCCCATTTCGTTTGTCGCCGTCGGTCAAGCGTACCCGAGTGCAGACACCGGGTTGGGCCAGCTCCCAGAGGTGGAACATGAAATTCGAAGGATCCGCGACGAGACGAACATGCCCGCAAATGTAACGTTCGAGAGCGTCATGGGTCCCGCGGCATCCATGGAAGGCGCCGTGGAGGCCTTCCGAGACCACCGCTGGGTCCATGTCGCCTGCCACGGGTCTCAGCACGCCGAAAAGCCCTTCAACTCGTGGTTCGCGATGGGGGACGGGAAGCTCACCCTGATGCGGATCATCCAGGAACGCTACAGAAATTCCGAGTTCGCGTTCCTGTCTGCGTGTCACACGGCCAAGGGAGATGCCTCGACACCGGACGAGGTGCTCCATCTCGCCGCGGGGATGCAGTTTGCGGGGTTCAACGGGGTGATTGGAACGTTGTGGCGGGTAGACGATGCGATCGCGCATGATGTGGTCACTCGTTTCTACAAGGAGATGTTCAAGCATCCGAACATTGATTTCGAGCACGCGGCTGGTGCCTTGAATACGGCGGTTATTGGGACTACCGAGGAAGTCTCGCTAGAGAAGCGGATCGTGTTTGTTCACATTGGAATTTGAGTTTTCGAGGTGCATTTCTTTTGGTTCTTACGGAAAGTGTGTTGATGTTAAGACTTCGCAGATAAACCGAGTGTCTTGTTTCGTTGGGCGACCCTGTATGGATTTGTTTTTGGCATTGAAACTATGTTATAATTCTAACTCCCCTTCTAATTCTTGACGTATTGTTTTGTACTACTACATGTGCTGCGATTTAACTATTGGATCAATCTCTTGTGTTCCCTAATTGATGGTACTCAGCAACTTTCTCTGGCTAAGTTGACTTCAGCGTACCAGACGTCCAAACCGGAGAACGAGTAGGGTTGTCCACTTCTATTCAATTGGGCTAACGGGGACTCCATCCTCATGGTGGCTGTCCCACATTCGGTTGCTCCTCGTTCCAGTTGCGAGCTGCTATCCGGCGCATTCAACTGTTTGCATCCAGGTCTAGGGGGTGATGAGATCCATTGGCCGGCGAACGAACCCGACTGACCATTTCCGACAGTCGTTAACAATAGTATTGTTACTCGCCATCTGCGCCATCTGGCATATCTGATGCATATCTGATTGCGTCTTCGTGAGCTGACACGTCATTGTGAGGTACGAGCACGCAGATCGTGTGCGGCACGTCTCATAATTACCTGATTCCTGGCTGCCCCGGGTTGCATTCCATCTACTACACTTCATTCAGAACAATAAAATCATATTCACCTTTTATCTGCTACAGAAGACGAGTACTGGATGCCTAACCCCGATACCGTATCGTCTGGGTACATGAGGTGTGTGAGTCGATATTTACCACTGAACGATGGCGTAAGGGAGGATCTATGTGCCAAAATCGATGATCTACGTATGTTTGGAAGTGATGGGTTCGTTACATCACTCACCTGTTCGTCGTGACTGCCAGTTATGACATCCCGTCCTCCCTCGTTCTCATAGGAGCGGTGGGGACGCTGTCACACTGCCGTCTCCTCGCCATCATGGTGGGACAGGGCTGCCTCGTCGGGGCGCCGCCTCGGCGTTGTCATCGTCGTCGTGGGGTGTGCCTTTGCGCCCCCTCGCCTCTGTCGTCATTTTTGTGACGGCAGGGCCGTTGCGTCGCCCTCCTTCACCGTCGTCATCATGGTCGTTCACAGGAACGCCTCCCTCATCGCATTGGCGGACACGCCCTGGCGTCGGCCTCGCTGCCTTGTCAGTATGGTGGCGAGATAATAGGCGCACGTACCTGTGCTACCCTCACCCTCGTTTTCGTCGTCAACGTCATGGGCATGTACTGGCGTCGCTGCCGCCCTCTTCGTTGTCGTTGTCGCCGTCTGCCCGCGGAGGCATCGTAGCTATGGTGTGGGGATGCACTTGCGTTGCCCTCTTCGTCGTCATTGTACGCCGTCACTCGGTCATAGTTGTCCAGCCGTTGCGTCGCCTTCGTTCTCGTGGTATCCCGACGCATACCAAGTTTTGGTGGCGATGGAGCCGTCACCGCACCCTCGTGGTGGCTGTCGCGTCGTCGCGGTCGTGGGGCGTCACTTTGAGAGTGATAGGGCCGCCCTATTGCATTTATCGTCGTGTGGTGGTGGGCAGTTGAGTGCCCTCGCTCTCGCTGTTGTATTGATGGCAAGTGCCCACTGCTCGCTCTCGCGCATTGTCGCCATCGCGGGTTATGGTACGTCATCGCGCTCCCCTCGTCGTCGCGATAGTGATGGTATGCTCACCTGTCGCGCCTCCTCGCCATCATTGTCTTGTGGTAGTGTGGCATGGCAATATTTGTCACCGAGGGTGCCGTTGCGCAGCCCTTGCCCTTGCCAAGGATGTGGTGATGGTGGTCGGGCACCGGCTACGTCTCCCTCGTTCATGTCAGGTACAAGTAACACGTGATGGTCGAGAATTCGGACCGTCACTCCGTTCACTCAGCCAATCAAACGAGAATACGAAAGGCATTCCCGCACACGGAGTGGTTTTACTACATCTCAGGCAGGGTGTCACGTTCGATCCAGAGGATGTTCTCGGACTGGGTACGTTGATCTCTTCATACTTGACCCATGTTCTTATAACGCAGCCTGCCAGAATGCCTACTACGTTAAAACAGCTGTCGTTTTCAGTATTTGTTCTCGATGCCATGACGTGAGGAATTCGTGATTCTCACGGTGCGGCTTGCTCGTTCGGTGTACGATTCCAATTCCAAGGCGCTTGCTATCGTCAAATGAGGGTACAAGGTCGTTGTCGGAGTCTGTTGTCCGGTGTCCCCCGTTCCCGCATCGCGGTTTGCGGAGATTGTCTTCCTTGCAAGACTTCTGTCGACCAAGCCAAGGTACGTTGGCCTTCTCATGTCAAGGTGTTCCATAGTTACGGAGGTACCCTCGTCCATCTCAGAGCCCATATATGCAAGGCATACCAGACGTGACTTCCTCAGCTATGCAGAAAACGACATCACTCTGCATCAATCTGCATGGGCAGGGTATTGGGATTATGAAGATGGCACGATCATACAATGCGCCACGGTGTATAAAGTCGATTACCTCTACAAGGCCAACGTCGAGAAGTGATCAAAGCAAATATTAGAGAAAAGTCGAGGTCTCGTATTATAAACAAGGGTTTAGGCCAGTTCCACGAAGGTGTGCCGGAAGGTGTTATGGTCGACCTCAAGGATATTCCTGGACTGCGTACGTTGACCTCTTTGATGAGACTTGGACCCATGTTCTTACAACGCATACGTAGGAGAGAGCGGTTATACGCCCGGGATGACTACGTTGTATGGCTGACGTTTTGGGTCGGTTGGGTACCTCAACTTGCCACGTTGTGATAGCTGACTTTTTGGGAATTTGCTCTCGTTACTGATCCAATGGTTCCGCCGATTCTTGTCCGACGTCGCAGAGTACCGAGCACAACTTAGTGCATCGCCTGCTCAGGGAGATGAACTGGACAGGCCACTCCATGGCCGTTCTTGAATCCTGTCAACAGGGAGGAAGCAGTGGTCGACCATTACGAGGTCACCAAGCGACCCATGTGTCGGTCCCTCCCGTCAACTCTCCTCCATGTGTCTGATCGCTGTTCGCACCTACCATGGATCATATGTCGAACACGAATTAGCACCCGAATCTCATTACGCTTTTGGACGACGGACAGTTGATATTCGATAATCGCCGGTTGTACAATACGGAAGGTTTGGTGTACGTCAAGCACGCGAGCTGGAGAAGGTGATGGAAGATCTCGTCGCTGATTATATCGAGTCGAGCTAAGTGGTATATCGGACACGTCTATCGTGCGAAGCTGTCGGATCATTGGTGAGCGCTCAACCAGGTTCCACCCGTGTGGGCGTCATTGATATGTACTCTCAAGACTAGTTGGATGACATGCACGGTGGTCGGCGGCGGCGGCGGCGGCGGCTCCTAGCTGTTGTGATTACAATAATTGCCGAGCTTGCCATCGAAGCATGGTCCCATCATCCATCCATAATGATACGTAGCAATCTGTGTCGCAAGAACTCTGCTTCTCCAGAACCCATGATACGCCTATGACTGCCCAAGCGATAGGCGCAGACGATTGTCTGGTTAGACTCAGGCCTGACCAGCGAGAAGCGTACCCTAGCACTGGTTCCGTACCGTATAACACCGTTGTTCTCACTGGACTTTTTCGCCAGATGGCCCGCATTTCAGATATAGTACCCCACATCACCCATCATATCAGAAGGGAGTCTACAACTTGTCGGATAGGTACAAAAATGTCAGAGGGCTATCTTAGTGCATTGGCCTTGAATCTACCGGTCATAGTTGCTTGTATCGCGGTGACTTCTGACACGCTATTGAGGTAGGCACTCAATCTAACAAGTGCCAATGGTAAAGCTCATCGGTAAAATCGATATAATTCCGCGTTGCTACTTCCGACCAAACTGTTCCCATTCGCTGAACCATGGGTCTCCAAGCTCCAGGGCCAAAGCCACCGCGGCATAGATCTGAGACAACAAGTCCCAAACCAGGCCGAGCCGGTTTATTCACCTGATCTTGGCCCTTCGTACAAATGTCACCTTTGGCATTCAAGGATGGGATCCATGGGAATGGAGGAAACTGACACATGGCGAACGGTTAAGTCGTCGCGGTGTGAGGCCGAGGGAGTGTGACTCGTTACACCTTTATGTCTGCAGCACAAATCATTCCGCCTACGCATTAATTTCCTTGAACCATACTCAGCCCTCAGGCAATCAAAACATAAGTCTCTAGAGTGCTCGACCGCAGGCTTGGCGTGGGCGATCTCGGCGGCTACTTATCAGTTGCTTATTCAGACTTTACCACAATCTCTGTTTTTCGCTTCTGACTCCCAACTCTCCCTCACCGACCTCACCGCCGGTCGCGCTGCCCTCTAGCTGACTCTGTCTAGCACACCGTCGCCCCATTTCCTAGGGAGTTCCATCAGGTTCCCCCTACTATTCTCAAGTCCCACATTTCTACGATCGTCAAGAGCGCTTTACACTCCTCACCTGAGCTGAGCGCTACTACTCTTTATCTTCACCGATCTCAGGGATCTTTCCACACATCCTCCAATATAGTTTCGGTTTCTCTTTCCTCCCCAGAAAATCCTCATCGCACAGGGTTTTAGCTTCTTTCCCGCTACCGATCTGCCGCATCCATCTGCCTGCCTTCACGTTGGTAGATTCGAATCTCTGTCTCTTGCCTGCCTTCTTACCCACTTGCCATTTATTTTTCACTCAGCTTCTGTGAGTCTCATAAATTCTACCTTTACTATTCACCTCTTATATGTTTGTATGCTCCTAGTGCCAGTCTCATCCCTGCCTGCTTGTGAGCAATATAAATTTCATCAGTGTGTCAGTCTCATATTCATTTCTCAGCATATATTAATCTAGTCTTTACTACTCATTCTGCTTTCATCTCTCTATTGTACCTGTCAGTTCATTTCAGTCCATTTTTCTTAGGTCTCTGCCACAAATATTTGTCCACTTCACTTTCCAGTTCCTGACCCACCTTATAGTATAAAGCTGTGCTGAGCATCCCCAGCTCCTTCCCCTTTGCTTCCATAATCTTGTCATTTACTAAGGCTACCTGAAGTGTCCTATACTAACCCTTCACTTCTTTCACTGCCATCTTTGTCCAATATTGTTATTGTTTTTGCCCAACTTGTTACTTCTCTCACACCTTTGTATAGCATTTTCACCAACTCATCCTTCATCACAGTTCTCTCATCTCATTTTCTCTATCTGTTGTCCTCTAATTGCATTTTCATCTATACAAGCCACCCTTCAGCCATTTACTCAGATGTATTGGCACAAAAAACCTGAAGATATTACCTTTCAACTCACAGGTGAGCTTTACCTAGCCAGTATGCTAACATGCTCATCTTCATTGTGTAGTTGATCAACTAACCCTCTCACAAGCCCTTCCAAAAGAGTACATCCATGTCACTGTGTGTGTTGAAGATGTGTCTAAAATAACATGCTGTGGAAAACCATCAGTAGATGGCTTGACCATGACATGGAATCATCCCTTTCTCTTGTCAGTTTCATTATTCACATAACTATACATACCTGCTCACATTTCTTCCTAGCTCTGCACCTATTTCTGCTGTTGTCAAAGTAGCCATATGGACACTGCCAGAGGTGCTTACCCATGAATGGGACAAACAACCATTGGGTAATCAAATGGTCAAAGATGTGACCAGCCTGCTAGAGTCTGGCAATTCTTGGAAATGTAGCTCATATCCTTTTCTTTTGTACATGATTACTAATGGTTGTGTGCCAGGTAGTGTGTCAGGAATCTCTGGTTCTGCAACACTCTCAATCACATGTAGGACAAGTGAGGTGTTGGTGAGCTCCTCTTGTGAATGAGCTTGCACATATAACATTAAACTCCTGCTGTAGGTTGTACCAGATGGCCATGACTGTCTGTCAGCCCTTTCAAAGTACAAAAGGAAGCTTTCAAAGTTTGGAAGACAGTCCAAAAATATAGCTATCATGTCTACAAAAATTGAAATGGATCTAGCAAGATTAGACCTTTGTCCTTTGAATCATAAAAGGCACACAGATGTCCTGAATGATCTTGGAATTGCCTTCTCATTCAGATATGATCAGAATGGTGATGTTGCAGACATCAATAGAGCCATTGATGTTGGGAAAAGAAGACTTGACCTTTGTCCTAAAGGGCATCCAGAACATGTAAATGCTATTGGAGCACTTGCAACAGACTTATCAAGATCTTATGACATACAAAAAAATAAGGAAGACCTAAACATACTCATAGACATAAACCAAAAATGGTTGGATTTTTGCCCAATAGGTCACTCATCTCACTCAGTGGCTCTTGGATCATTTTCAACTTCCTTGTGGGAGCGCTATAATGCACAAGGTGACATCACAGATCTAAATAGGACTATTGAGATGGATGAAAAAAGACTTGAACTTTGTCCACCAGATCATCCAAATCATGATAGAGCTTTGAATAACCTTGCAACTTCTCTAAACGCAAGGTACAGAAAGCTGGGCAAGCTAGCAGATCTGAATAAAGATATTGATATAAAAGAGCAATGTCTTGAACTTCGGCCACCAAGTCACAAATTTCATGGGCTTGCTCTTCAAAACCTTGCAATTTCACTTTGGGATCGCTATACCAAAATTGAGGACCAATCTGACTTAGAAAGGGCAATCAAGTTGTTTAGAAGGGCATTGGAAACATACCCATCCCATCACATGAATTTTGCACTCAATGCTGGTCAATTAGCTAGAGCCACTCTTCTTTTGTCCAACTCCAAGTCCTTCAGACAGTCTCATGCCCCTACTGAACAGCTTTCTTTAGTCAATGAGGCATTTGATACTTACAGGCTATTAAAGAAATGTAGCCCTGCTACATCTCTGGATTTATTGGAGGCAACCCAGGCTTGGGTTAAGAATGCTGTAAAGCATAACCACCATTCAGTCTTGGAGGCCTATCAAACATTGCTCAGTACATTGGATCATTTCACTTCCCTCAGCTCTTCACTAGAGTCAAGACATGGAACAATGCAAGCAAAAGTGACTGATGCAGCCAATAATTCATTCTCATGTGCAACACATTGTGGAAAATTCCAGATGGGTGTTGAGCTACTAGAACAAGGTCGAGGAATACTGTGGAATCAACTTGCCCGTTTCGACATCTCTGTGGCTATGCTTGAGAGCCATAGTAGTCGAGGACGTGAACTTGGCAGGCAATTTGTGCAGTTGAGTGAAGATCTCAAGAAGTATGCACAACATAGTGTGGGCCATGTAGCAGACAAATATTGGCATGTGAAAGAGGAATGGGAGCGTGTTGTAGGCAGGATTCGTGGTCTGGATGGGTTCTCACGATTCCTATTACCTCCCCACTTTGATGACCTTCGGCGAACTGCCAAAGATGGGCCGGTCATCATCATTAATGCAAGCAAACACAGCTGCGAATCCCTTGTGGTTCTCTATGATCGTGCACCCATTCATGTGCCCCTTGGTTGCTCACTCGGCGATGTTATCCAGCTATGTGACCAATTATCGGAATTGACCCGGGACTCGCATGCCTATGGTCCACACAGAGAGTTGTATGTGAAGGAACTACTGCGCGACTTGTGGAGGTCCGCGGTGGAGCGAATTGCCTCTGTCCTGGAAAATGAGGTTCAACTTTGTCCAGGATCGCGGATTTGGTGGTGCCCAACGTCGAAATTCACGCTCCTCCCGCTCCATGCTGCAGGCCCGCATCGGAAGGGAAAGAAGAACTTCATGGATATCTATGTATCTTCTTATGCACCCTCTCTCTCGGCTCTCGTCCGTGCGCGCGATCGTATTCATTCTCAGAAGAAGGTTCACGACACCTCTCGAACACCGAACCCGGTTTCGTTTGTCGCCGTTGGTCAGGCGTACCCGAGTGCGGACACCGGCTTGGGCCAGCTCCCAGAGGTGGAATACGAAATTCGAAGGATTCGCGACGAGACAAACATGCCCGCAAATGTAGCCTTCGAGAGTGTCACCGGTCCTGCGGCATCGATCGAGGGAACAGTCCAGGCCTTCCGAGACCACCGTTGGGTCCACGTCGCCTGTCACGGGTCTCAGCACGCCGAAAAACCGTTTGATTCGTGGTTCGCGATGGGGGACGGGAAGCTCACGCTGATGCGGATCATCCAGGAACGATACAGAAATTCAGAGTTTGCGTTCCTGTCGGCGTGTCATACGGCCAAGGGAGATGCGTCCACACCGGATGAGGTGCTTCATCTCGCTGCGGGGATGCAGTTTGCAGGGTTCAACGGAGTGATTGGGACGATGTGGCGGGTGGACGATGCGATCGCGCACGAGGTGGTGACTCGTTTCTACAAGGAGATGTTCAAGCACCCGCACATTGATTTTGAGCACGCGGCTGCTGCTTTGAATACGGCGGTGATTGAGACCACCGAGGAGGTGTCGTTGGAGAAGCGGATCGTGTTTGTGCACATTGGGATTTGAGTTTTTTACTTGAGGTATGTCTCCTTTCGTTTTAATGAGCAAGAGTGTTGATCTTCGAATATTCTGCAGATCTTGAGTACATCTTCTTTTATGCGCTGGTCTTGTTTCGTCGAGCCTTCACTCAGTATGGATTTATTTTGAAATCGAAGCTATGTTTTCCTTCTTGATACGTGTTGTCGTTCTGTACTACTACGTGTGCTGTGATTTAACAATGAAATGGATCCCTTGTGTTTGCCAATTGATGGTACTGAATACGGTAGCTTTCTCTGGCTAAGTTGACTTGAGCGTACCAGACATCCGTACCGGAGAACAACTAGCATCGTCTGCATCTAGTATTCGAGTGGGCTACCGGGGACTGCATTATCGCGGTGGCATTCTTGGATGTCCTACATCCGGCTGCTCCTGGTTTTAGTTCTGAGCTGCTATCCGGCTCATTCAACTATTCGCATCCAAGTCTAGGGAGTGACGGCTGACGAACAAGCTCGTTGAATTGATCGTTCCCCACAGTCATGAACAGAAAAATTGTTACGTGGCATCTACGTCATCTGGCACATATGATGCACATCTGAATAACTTGTGTCAGTTGTCAGATACGAACACACAGATCGTGTGCGGCACATCACATAATTATCTGATTCCTGGCCGCCTGGGACTGTATCTCATCTGATATACTTCATTCGGAACTAAATAAGATTATATTCACCTGTATCTGCTACAAAGTGTGACTGTTAACCCCGTGCATGAGGTGTGCGAGCCTGAATGTTTACCATGAGCGATGGCGCAAGGGTGGATCTATGTGCCAAAATCGATGCTTTACATATGTTTGGATTCGTTCTATCACTCACCTAGTCGTCGTGCCTGCCCTTGTGAGGTCCTCGTCCTCGTTCTCCCTCACTCTCAAAAGCGTTCTCATACTGCCGTCTCCTCGTCATTATGCCGGGAGCAGAATGAAACTGCCCCTAGGGTATGGTGGGGTCGGCGCGCCGCCTCGCCGTTGTCACCGTCGTCATTGGTCGCGGAGTGTGCCTTTGCACCCCTCGTCCTCATTTTGGTGGCGATGAGGCCGTTGCGTCGCCCTCCTTCATCGTCATCGTGGTCGTTGGCAAGAACGTCTTGCTTCCCTCATCGTAGTGGTGGACATGTCCCGGTGTTGGCCTCGTCAGTATGGTAGTGGTGGTGAGGGCACATGTACTTGCGTCGCCCTCACCCCCTTCCGTCGTCATCGTCGTCGTCGTCGTCGTGGGCATGCGCTGATGTCGCTGCCGTCTTCTTCGTTGTCGTCATCGCCGTGGGCCCACGGAGGCGTCATAGCTATGGTGTGGGGACGCACTTGCTCCGCCCCCTTCGTCGTCATTGTACGTCGCCACCTAGTCGTTGTTGTCCGGCTGTTGTGTCGCCCTCCCCCTCCCTCGTTTGCGTGGTGTGGTGGTGGTGGTGATCATCACCCCGATGCATACCTAGTTTTGGTGGCGGTGGAGCCATCACCCCACCCTCGTCCTCGCACGTGGTGGCCGTCGCGTCGTCGTAGTTGTGCGTCGTCACTTTGAGAGCGGTGGGGCCACCTTGTTGACTTCACAGTCGCGTTACTGTCGTGGGAGTGGTGGGCATCCCGTTGCCCTCGCCCTCGCTGTCATCTTGATGGCGGGGACCACTACCCTCACATGTCGTCGTAGCACGGTAGTCAACTGGCTGTGCGCATTGTAGTTATCGCGAGCCATAGTACGACATAGCGCTCCCCTCGTGGTAGAGATGAGATGGTGTGCGTACCTATTGTGCCTTCGTCGTCCTATGGTGGTGTGACACAGTGCCGGCAGGGCCGTCTTCGTCATCGAGGGTGCCACTGCGCCGTGCTTGCCCTTTCCAACAAGGTGGTGACGATGTACAGGCACCAGTCGCATCTCCCTCCTATTGACCATTGTCAGCGTTGGATTGAAGGTGAGTGTTCAGGCGCTCAAGCGAGAACGATAGAACGATTTCACGCGGTACAAGTAGCACGTGACAGTCGAGAATTCGGACCGTGCACTCCGTTCACTCGTCGACTATTCGAATCCGAGCTGCTTGCTGTCGTCGAACGGGGATGCACTGGAGGGTTCCTGCCCGTTGTTTTGCGTCTTTACGACCGCTTCTGTCGACCAGGTCAAGGTAACTTGCTACTAACTTGCCGTTGTAGCCTCGTTTCGGAACGAGGCATACTTATGGACCAATTCAAAACCCATATACACAAGACATGCCAAAACGTGATCCACGTCCGCGCCTACGCAGACAGCTTCGCAGTGAAAATTTTCAAGCAAGCGGTCTCACCTTGCATAGGATCGCAGAAAAGTCCAGGTCACGTACTATAGGCGAGGGTTTAGACCAGTTCCGCAAAGGTGCACCACAGGGTGTCACGCTCGATCTCAGGGATGTTTTTGGACTGCGTAGGTTGATCTCTTCAGGGTTAGAATGTTCTCACAACCGAGAGCGGTCAGACACCTGGAATGGCTACGTTACAACAGCTGTCATTTTGGGTATTTGCTATCATTCCTGATTTGATGGTCCGAACAGTTATCGTTCGATGCCACAGAATGCCAAGCACAACTTTATGCATCGTCTGCTCGGGGAAATGAAGGAACAGGCTATACCGTGGGTATTATTGAATCCTGTCTCGACAGGGGGGGTGGTCGACTGTTACGAGGTTATCAAGTGCCCTATGGGTTTGTCCCTTCCAGCCCGTCTCTAAAACTTGACCCGAGTACTATCGATCACAAGTTCATCATGCCAAACTAATACCCAAACCTCGAGACGTTTCACTTCGCCAGTTTTACAATCCGGAGGGTTCAGTCTACGTCAAGCACGCGGCCGAGTTGGAGAAGGCGATGAAGGACCTCGTCGCCAATTACACAAAGAAATTGGGCTAAGCGGTTGGTCGGAGGTGTCTGACGTGCGATTCGCTTATGTGCCCGTTCTGCTCGTACGTACATCAGTGACATGCGCTCTCAAGACTGGCGTCTCTATCCCAAATAGCAGCACATTGGCGTACAATGACTGGGAGTAGCGAACAAATTGACACAGACCTGTGCCTACCCCATCGTCCCATCATAGTGGATATGTACCACAGAATGTAACCGCTCAAGAAGGAGACTGAGCACCTGATTGGATGCTGCAGTGCCATAGAGCAAAAAGTCTGACCAACCATCCTCACGAAGATACATCTGGTCGTGAGGTCGAACTTTCTCAACGCAAATCTTTGAATACACCGTTCCCTGTAGAGCGCTGGGCGGGAAGCCGTAGAGCTGTGCCCTTAGGTCTTGAATCGGCGTCTGTTCCGAGTCCCATGGATTTTGTTCAAGAATTGCATGGACGCCGGCATGGTCATGCAGGCCTGAGTCAAGCTCCTCTTCCTCCTCTTCCTCCTCCAGAAGGCCATATCCCACCGATTGCGTGCGAGGAAGAATTGCATATGACCACCAAAAACCGGAAATAGCAATAAGGATGACGGTCTCTTGGTGAGGATACATCTGAAAGAGATGGTATGCTTGCTTGCGGAGCTGGTTACGCGCAAGGATCATGTATGGCATGGCATTGGACAGGCTTATGTGTATGTCGTGGCAACGAGCTCCAGAACATTTGAGCTCGGCGAGTACGGGAATGCCAAGATATGTCACCCTTCGAGGCAGATGCATGGTGTGGCTGGAATTAACAGGTCGGAGGAAGGAAACTTTTCGGGTGATGGCGAAGTCGGGGATTCGAGTACGGTGGCGATGAGATGGAATGGAAATGCTGCGGATGGAGTCTAGTGTTATGTTTCCGACGTCATCGAGTGATTCGTCTGGAAGGCTTTCGTCCTCGTTAGCCAAGAGGTAAGAGGGACCAGGTGTGGTGTATGCCTGAGAGGTAGCCTGGGAGTCGTGCCAAAGGTATAACTGGGGAGCGACAGACAAGGAAGAATGGCCAGCCACAAGATCTGCAAAGATCTGAGCCCAGGGTTCATACCACGGAGACTCTAAATTTCGAGGATTCCACTGTCTGCTGTAGGCAGCAAGCAACGAGAGAAGGCATTTGCGTTCAGCAAAAGGATTGAATTCGTGACCTGGGAGACGAAAGGTGGTTCTATCGGACATAGAGGTTTCATCACTTGCCGGTGTAGAATCTAGCCTGATTATATCTTGATTCTTCGAAACACCATCTTTTGTTCGGAGAACAATCGCTAAGTTGCGCAGTTCAAAAGTAGCCGATCTCCCATGTCAAGGCTGTCAGCCCGCCACTTGAGGTCAGTCGGAGTTGAAGTTGTTCAACCTACTTTCAAGTGGTTGCTCTGACAATCCTCCATCCTAATGCAAGTCCTTGTGAAACCTGTCCTGAATCTTTGCGTTAACATCACTCCAGGTCACAGGCCGAAATTCCTCCACCCATCGCTACCCTCCCTCTGGACTCACCTCCCGAATCTACAGTGGCACCTCTTAAAAAGCTGGTCACCAAACACCCATTTCGTGTGTATGGCTACAAGGTATCGCACGATTGGCTACTCGAGTTTGGACGAGACCGCAACCTCCTGAAATCGAGCCTGAGCGATGCCTCAAATGAAAGCACGGTGTTCATGTATCTGATGGGCCAATTGCCAGGGCTTCAGCATCACTTCATCGATGACTCGTCCGAAGCCGAATATGGATGGTGTCACTGTCTTGGTATCGCAAACAACTGGAACGCGAAGAAAAGGTCTCGTGTAGCTGAACGCTTGCCGACGTGGAAGGCCGTCCTTGGTATGGAAGAAGAGCCTCGGTGGTATACACCTACAACACACACGATACCATACCTACCCTCCGGGTAAGTTTGTTTACGTTTCTGAAACTTCTTTTCCAGTACTAAAAGGTCTGATCCCCATATCAGCTACCCTGTAGGCTAAGTTGCTACTGGCGTTTAACTACCCTTGTACAATTGTAAAGCCACTCGGGGTCTAAGGTCGAGATTCCAATTTCTTTCCTGTCGTGTGTGCAAACCATATGAATAACTCGAACAACCCAGAACAACCCGATTGAAGTCTCGATACGAGACCGACACATTCATAAGCAGACGTGTACAAGTGAATAAAGAAACTTTGCGAGATTGCAGCCCAAAAGACCCCGTTACGCCCGACGGTTCTACGTACATGATGGATTGATCCAGGACGACCCTCGTGGAATGAAATCTCGTATTCCCTCGCAGGTGTTGGCCATATGGTCGGCGATACAACGCAGGGGATCTGGAGCGAATCTATATCCATCTCCCTTGTCATAAATGTCGGTCTTATCAGCGGTTCACTGGTGTTCTAACTCATCTCAACGATTACGCAGTCCGTGGACACGATCGGTGTCCTTCCCGACCACGACGAGCTAATGTCGTGGTTTCCCGTCGACTACGCTGCCAAGAGCATCGTTGATCGTGCACCTCCCCACGTCGCAGACCAGGTGTCCCGTCTACCACATCCGTCGACGCAGGAGTGGGTGAAGGCCCTGCGCGCGAGCGACCTCGACGTCAAACGTAATCCATGTCGCAAATTGTTGACGTTTTTCGAGGGCAAGTATGGGGGTGAAGAGGCCAAGACAAAAATTGGTGTAGGGGTGGCTGTAGACCAAGCGCAATCGGTGAGTCAGTGAATGAGGGAGATGCCGGTGGTGGATGAGGTGTTGGTCGGAAAATGGATCGAGGCATGGAGGGAGATTGGGTTCCTACAACCGGCGTGAGGTGCTCTTGACGACGCTACCATGTTATTAGAGATCGGGATACCTGAAGGGTTCATTAATTCCGTTGTGTATCATCAAAACAACTGTGTTAGACTGTATCCAGCTAGTCCAAGAACTATGACAGCCCATCAGCAAGGCAATATATTGCGTACGATACGGTACTCACGATACCCCGTCAACTTTTCCAACGGCGTATGGAAATACACGCTCGTCGTCCCGAGCGCCAACACCCAAATCGCCAATAGGGTCACCGTGGCCGTCACTGCCCATGTATGCATCTTTGGCCACGACGCAACCCGCAAAGATGGCGTCAGCTGGTCCGTAAGAAACATGATCGCCATGGTCAACAGAAACACGTGTCCGGACACGTCATGCCCCCTCCGCAACCTCGGCACCGTGCTCCACGGCGTGTCGGGGAGCACCAGCGGGGACGCAAACAAACTCGGATGGGTAAGGGGCGACAGCCGGACCTTGGAGAGGCAATACTCGTCCGGGACGCCAAACGCTGCACTGGATGGGAGTGCGACGGTGCATTCACCGCCCGAAAGGAGGATGAAGCGCTCTATGAGCGGTGGGCCAAAGAGCCAGCTGGTGAATGCGAGCCAGGCGAGGGAGGACCCATTGGAGCACGCGGGTGAGGGTTTGGGTGCGTCGGGGGCTGGTGAGCCAAAGAAAGAGAAAGGCAAAAGATGTCCAGCCCCAGGCGCGTTTGATGAACAGGACGTTGAGGATGTTGGACTTGCTGGCGAAGTAATCGGTCTTGTGGAGGTGGTGGGGGAGATGGGTGAGGAAGGGGTCAGAGGTGTCGAGGTAGGTGTCGTTCACGTTCGTCGTCATCATCGTACAAGCTCAAATCGATTTTGCACGTGATCCTACAACAGAGACACGAACTTGCTAGTTGTCATTACGGTCCTCGCCAAATCAGACTCATTGGTATGTCTGATAAGGACTTATCGAACCTTGTATTCCAATTTTACGACGGCACTACATCGATGGTGTGCGAAACATTCTAGAGTACTTGATCAACAGGGGTGCTAATACGTGCCGCATGAGCTGGATAGTCTGAGTAAGCAAGTTGCTTACTCAGACTTCAATTTTGTAGCTTCAATCTCAACGCTTCCAGCTCCCGACTCTCATTTCCCTCACCCACCAGTCGTGTTGCTTTGATTGTAACCATATAGCGTGTCATCGCCCCATTTTCTAGGAAGTTCGTCCTTACTATTCTCAAGGGCTACACTTCCGCGTTCATCAAGAGCGCCTTACCAAGCGCTACCGCTCTCTATATTCGCCGATCTCAACGATCTTTCCACATACCCTCCGTTTGTAGCCCTGGTTTCTCGTCTCTTGCCGAAAGATCCTCATCGCACAAGTTTTTAACCTCTTATCCGCTCCGTCTCGCATCTATCCGCCTAATTCACTCTGCTGATCTGTAGAGTCTCATTGGCGTCTCTAGCCTACCTTTACACCCACTTGTCCTCTGCTCAAATAATCCATTCTCCCTGCTCGTATTTCCTCTTTCCTACTCATTGTTCCTACTTCTGTCTTTCCGTCCGCACTGCACCATTGTGGGCTGCTTCACCCGGTTTCGAAGCCGATATCTCACCTCTCCGCTCCAGACCGGTCCGCAATACTTATCCTCGTGTGT
>JBBPTV010000455.1:0-21741 GCA_038094275.1 Tubosaeta brunneosetosa | reverse complement strand
CGAGGACCAAGGCGTCGGGCTGCTTCAGGCGTACCGGCCACTCCCAGTATGTACAGATTGGACTCACTGCGTATGTTGATGAGTTTCAGGTTTCTTTGTCATGTTAATGTCCAAAATAATTCGTCGATTGCCAAGTAAGGGCCTTACGTTTGTGGTTGCGTGGTGTCTCGGATTTCCTGAGCTCGTTACTACTTCACGGCGTACGCTGACTCCTCTTCGATTACAGATATCAACAACTGTACCCGTTCACAAGGGGTTTGAATATCTTGCTTCGATGATATCAGTCACTCACGAGCTCCTTCACAAGTAAGCCAGTAGCTAATCTTTTTTGCAACCGTGTTTTTCGTATGACCTTCGTGCGGTCAGTTCTTGAAGCACGATGTTCATCTGCAACACTTCTACATGTAGCGGTCACAGTGACTCGATTATTCATCGAAGCCATTCTTTTGGCCCAACGGTCATCGTCACTACAATATGTATGACATATGTCCGTGAGGACCGCACCGCGCCCACACACATTCGGAACATCGGAACGTTTGCGATGAGTGATCACGCCGCTCGCGGGATCCCGTACGTGAACTTTTTTCACTAGATATTCTTACATTGCGCGCATGACCCAAGCACGTTGGATGAGAGACTGCGGCGAGTCACGGGGAGTCCAGAAATATGATGTTGCTAAAAACACACCCCATGCGACCAGCTACAGTTCTAGCGTATATTGCTTATTCCCACCTGCCTATCCGAAAAGAAGCTGTCGGGTGAGAAAATACATGGTTACTTCCTGATGCTAACATATAACGAAGCAGCATCGCAATGGTCACCGCCGTCTTAACGCTCTACCGTCATGGGTTTATTTGAGCCCTTCTTCTGCTGTTTGAGACCTCCTGGAACCTCGCCTTATTGCCCCTTGCCATCGAAGCTATCTCAACGAACGTTTCAAAGCAACATTATGGCTTCCCCCCTAGAGCAAAGCATCAACCGTCTCCAACTAAATGATTACGGGATGTGTATGTAGATCGTCTGTTTCCTCTCCGTTAAGTTACCATTCGTCCTAGTTGTGATCACCACCATTGTCGGATATGATTACAGTAAGCGTTTAATCCTGCAGGTTGTTTAGGTTGGACGAGCCTGAAACATCGATATCGTTAGTCCTTACATTTCCGGAGGAGGTATAGTTTCACGTTTATTCTCATGACACAATGCTCGCTCACCAATCTTTCAGTTGGAACATATTTGGGTAGTCGCAACTTTTGTCCATTCGGACGATGCATTTTGACATGGTTTTCAGAATAAACCCTGGACACCGGTGTCCACACTGTTTATGCTTGTATGCATTCCCGTCACACCCACAATCTCCACAGGGAATGAAACTTCTATCTGTCAGGCTCGTTATTCTGGGTTGTGTGGTGCCATGTACGTTTTTGCTTTCTGTGGTATCCATTGGCCCTTCATACGTGTGTTAGATCTAGCGTCATCGGTGCGTGTGCCATACTTAAAATAATTTAGCAGTGGTGATCTCATGCAGCCTGGTTAAAGCCGGAACCTCTTTTCTTACTAATGAGTCCGGCAAGGTAATCGACTGTGTGCCTCTGATGATCTGGGAAGACATTGACGATTTCAACTACCGTAGATGTACGTCGTATCATCCTTATATTGACCAACGTTATCGAGAGACTGGACTCATCCGAAATTACTACCTCGAATAGACGTGAGTAGTCAGTGTTTCTGATGCTCACACTAATCAATGACGTTCTAAGACAAAGTAATATTTATTTTTTGTGCATGGTGCTTCTGGGTGTTTATGTGTGCCGCAGATTGTATGACTCCACTTTTACTGCTAATGTAATGACTTACATTGGTGCAGTGGTGATGATCCTCCGTCTGTGGGCGTTGCACAATCGATCAACGCCCGTCCTTGTTACCCTCCTCACGTTTTATGTTGCGCAAGTCATCTCATTCTTCGTATCTTACGTCGTCGCTAGCGTTCGGTTTTCTAACCATTCCCCCGGTAGGTCGGAATAATTCATATTATGTATAACACATGACAAGACATTCTCGTTCACAGTGACTGCCACTCAAGGACTCCAGTTCTCTTTTTGCCTGTGGTAAGAGCTCTCTCCCGTGTGGACTGAAACTCTTTACGGCGCGCAAATCATTCTTGGCGGGTTGATGTCCCTCCTTGTTTCCATCCAGTTTGTCAGGGTGTCACTTCAAATGTACAAGGTAACAAAACAGTTCCAACTCAACCATTACATGAAACTTTTGGTGCGGGATGGCATGGTATACTTTGTTGTGTATGTCCATATCATTTCCTCTGCTGTATCACTGGACTAACGGCGTACGTTAGTGTTCTGACGTATGCGCTCGTCAACGTGTTGCGCAACGCAGGAATTGACACAGCAAATGGATGGTACACTATACTAGCTGCGTTGCTACAAGATATACCTCCAGTTACGCTCGTCCCTCGGTTTATCCTGAGTTTGCGAGATCTTTATGCGCGGGATCTTCAAGGCAGACGGGGAAGTAACATTGACACGGCGTTCGGTTTGGGGTCAAGTTTTGCACATGTTGCCAGCGCGATTGTCTTTATAGATCCCGCGCAGAACGGGGGTGGGGACGATGAGATTCTACCACAAGATGAGAGGGTCCGGGAAATAGGCACGGGTGGTACCTGAAGTAATCCTGAAGTGTGCTGTACTATCATGCTCGTCGTTTGTATGGTTACCAAGTACTATCCACGGGGAAATATCATACATCCAGATCAATTTCCGTGACACAATTGAAAGTGGTTGGAATTGCATGATTTTGCGTGACATGTGTCAAACAGGGGTAGATGAACTTCCTGAGACTTTGCGATGCAACAGATATTATTACACTATGCCGTCGGATCGAATTGCTTTTCCTACTTCTTTGATCGTTTTGTACTTTCGGACAATTGAACATGCACGGCTGTACTACAGCGATTCACGGCGACCCAAGCTATGTTACTGAAAACATCCCTGTAGGCTTTATTCTCACCTGGCTACTATCGCTGATCAAAGTCTGGCTTTCTCAACAACACACTCTGTGATAGACACATTTTAAGTGAAGCACATACCAGTGTACGTTGTACAGGTGCCGCACATGCTATTTTCGTGGGGAAGTCAAAAGTCATGTCGTGACAACAGCCGTGGGATGGGCATACTTTCCCTGATCCGTCGGGCGCACCCCCCAAGGGTTCGGGTCGAGGATTCGGAAGTACCCGATGACCAAAACACCTCCGAGGCCTCGAAGTGAAGACCAAAAACGACCGCGGTCACGAGGCTGACTGGAAGCAACCGTACTGTATATGTAGTCAGGGGTACTAGGCGCCAAGCCACAAATCACATCACTTGGTAAACTACAGTGTAAGCATTCTGATTGAGCGCAGCATTCCTAAGTGGGCAAAATGGAGCGGGTTTACGCCAAGCAACAATCCAAAAGCCCGGCTAACTGGACAAAGCACATACTCTGCGGGCGTGGGGGAGTGGCGTAGGCAAAAGAACGTGGCACTTCCGACCCTGAATGACAACCGCAGGGCCGGGTGCGCGCGTGAGCTCTGAGCTTCAGTGGCTGCAGGACATTCACCGACTCGCCGAGGGCTAGTACACCAATTGGGCTCTGTATTCCAGGATGAGTCTGTGGGATGTCGGAAACCTAGAATGAGGCCTTGGGGGTGGTGTAATGAAGCTGAGCGGAGAGGAAGGCGAAAAAGGGGAGGCAGTGGTCTGTGGCTGTGACGTGTCACTGCTATTCAATTGGCAGTGGTTCCTCCGATGACGGCGCACTCTGCCTGACTTCCGATCCAATACCGTTTAGGATATCGGCGCTTCAAGCTTCAAGCTTCAGGTATCAGTCTCGACGCCTACCTAAGTATAGGAGTTGGCTTTGCGAGCAGCTCAGTGACTAAGCCATATTGCAAGCCCAGGTTTGCGAAGCAGGGGCCCAAAGCGAGTGGTCACCCCCACTACCCGCAAGCACTGAAGTAGCTCCTTTTGGGTCATCTAACGGGACTTTTGTTGCTGTCACACTGCACAGGGCAGAACCAACCCTGCGACAGTCTCGGCGGTGAACCTGACTCGGTCAAAGTTCAAACGTTCAGGAACAAGCTTCGCAGCTGTGCGATTACTGGCGGATGCACCTTTCAATGCCATGGACCCTGGTTAGCAAAACTATCAGCAAAGATGCCTACCGGATAAACGAATCATCCAATGCTAACATATGGCAATACTTAAGCAGCGTTGCGGGATGGTTACCGCCATTTAATGCTCTCCCTTTAGGTCTTTGTGAAATACTAGATCTCTACCCCAACGTACTCACCTCATGGATCCCCTTCCACCGCCGCCCCCGAACTCCCCACTGAACAGTTACGGGATGCGTATGTCAATATTGTCCGTCGGATATCCGTTAAGCTTACCATTCGTCCTAGTTGTGATCATTACTATTGTCGGATATGATTACCGTAAGTGCTAAACCCTTCGAGTTGTTCTTCATGTTTGACGAGCCTAAAACATCAGTCCTTACATTTGCGGGGGAGGTATGATTCTCATTATTCTCATGCCACCATGCGTAATGACCGATTTCAGTTGGAACACATTTGGGTGATTGCGACTCTTTTCACGCCAACCGTACGTTCTGATGTAATTTCTAGAAGAAGCCCCGGACATTGGTGTCTACGTTATTTGTACTGGTATGTATCTTCACCGTGCCCGTGATCTCTGCGAGGATGAATGGGTGTCATTCCTCAGGTCCGTTATTCCGGGTTAAGTGGTGCTGTGTACGTGTACAACATCTGCGATATATCCATCGACCCTTTATTCGCGCTTTAGATCTAGTGTCATTGGTGCGTCTGTCAAATCCCAAATAACCTACCGGATTAGCGATCTCACACTGCCTGGTCAAAGCCGCGACTGCTTTTCCTGTCAACTGTAAGGTAATTGTCTACGTGTGTCCGGTAATCAGTGAAAATACTGACCATTTTAACTACCAGATGTATGTGTTCATGTATTATCTTAACTTTGATTAACTGTGGCCACTGATCATATTTGCAATTGCTAAGACGTGGGTGCTATGTACTTCCAGCATTTATGCTTATCATTGACGCCTCTAAGACGACATAGTTCTCATTTTTTGCACATGGTGTTTCTGGGTGCTCATGTGTGCTGCAGATTGTATGATTTCATCAAGTTTACATTCATTACGACGACTTACATATATGCAGTGCTGATGATCCTCCGTCTGTGGGCATTATACAATCGATCGACACCCCTCCTTGTCACCCTCCTCATCCTCTATCTTGTGCAAGTCATCTCATTCTTTGTATCTTACATCATTGTCTCTCTCCATCGTTCCCCAGGTATGTTTGGATGATTCATATATTATGTGTAACACTTAGCAAGATAAACCCGTTTTCCCGATTGCATAGCCTCCGCTCCTCAAGGGCTCCAGCTCACTTTCTGCCTGTGGCAAGAGCTTTCCCCCGCATGGGCTGAGGCTCTTTACGGAATACAAATTATTCTTGGTGGCTTGATGTTTCTCCTCGTCACCATCCAGTCCGTCAAGGCCTCATTAGAAGCAAACAATGTAACGAGCCAGTTCCGACTCGACCGTTACGCGAAACTTCTGGTTCGGGATGCCATGATTTACTTTATTGTGTCTGTCTATGTCATTTTTCTTGCCATATCAGCATACTGACTGTACATGACCATGGTCAGCGTGCTGATGTTTGCGATCATTAACATGCTACCTAGTGCGGGTGTCCAGACGGGAAGCACATGGTACACTGCACTGGCTGCGGTAGTGCAAGATGTAGCTCCAGTTACGCTCATTCCCCGATTTATCTTGAGTTTGCGGGATCTTTATGCGCGGGATCTTCAAGGTAGACGGGGAAGTCATATTGACACGGCGTTCGGGTTTGGGTCAGCTGGGATTGTCATTGCAGACTCCGAGCAGAACGAAGACGAGGAGTATGAGATCGCCGAAGTAGACAGAAGAGAGGATCCAGAAATTTCGCTGCGCAAGGAGTGCTTGGCTTGACGGGTACCGTCGCGTAGAAAGGTAGATCTATGCTACGCTGCGATCCGACTTGTTTGTTTATAGACCTCGTTCCTCCGAGTCTGCCCTTGCCTGTCCCATCTCCAGCACAGCCATTGATTATGTAACTTCGTGCTTGGTTCTTTGCGGTCATCCGATATTTCCATACTTGTACGATGACCTCGCCATTGCGCTGCCTCTCGCTGTCCCGGAGCCTCGTCCAGCGGAGTACAAGTACAACCACACGCACGAGGCTCGTCTCCACTTCGCCTGTCCTCTGCAACGATGCCCCATCTTCCCCCAACCTCGGGGCGGTCTCCAATGCAAAGAAACCCATCGGCGGGTTCCGTGGCGGGTTCGCACTTTGTCCTTCTGCTGAGTGCGCTCTGATAATTCCTGGTCGTGCGGTACAGGATCATTGGCTTCTTGTTTGGCTTCTCGCTCGCGTCGACGTATGCTGCATACCACCTCCTCGACGAGTACAAGGCCGCGTCTGCAGCTTTGCAAGCCAGTGTCGAAGAGCTCCAGGCAACGACGACCAAGGTGGGGCACCTACGGCGTTGATGTCCGACGTGTTCATGCTCCATACAGGTGACCGCACACGTACGGAGAATCGAAGCGGTGGAGAAGGACTTGAAGGCCCTATCCCAGAATTCCGCTAACAAAGACGACTTGTCTCGGGTCCGTGCAGAAGTGAAAAAACTGTACGATGGTTTACATATAGGTATGTTCTCCCGGAGGAACGAGACGGCTTTCATAGAACGTTGTCCCGCAGAATTCCTTGATTTGAGAAACCATGTGTGGGGGATGCGTGAGTGTATGCTGTCAGTAGAACCTCGTCATTCCTGATGCGTCGGGTAACAGAGCAAGATTTACATGCGTTGGCCAAAAAGGAGGCAACAACTGTCCGTGAATAGACATACCCTAGTTGAGGATGCCTTATATCTCTGCGCTCTGTCCGAGTGCGGCTTTGTGATGCAGGCTCCACTGATACTAGAGCGAATTGGTGCCTGCCACTCTTCACGAATATCATCCTTTCACGTGAGGTGGATGACTCAGTATAATGTATGGTACGTGACCGTCGCAAAGGAGCGCGAATGGCCGTGAGATGTACCCCACTGGATCATGTCTCTTCACACCAACTCCCATCACTCTTTTACATGAATTGTAAAGACTGTTATTGATCAAGCGGCGAAAGGATGGACAACGTGAGGAAAGTGGTGAGACATGAATTATATCGTCTACCAATAAAACAGGCATGCTCGCAGAACAGATTTGTCGGGAAGAAAAAGGCACAAAAAAGGTATCCCTCGTTATCGTACACAAAACACGGAATCACAACTGGGGTCCGAGATTCACTGTTCTAATCATTCAGTAATCAATGATTACCCCTGTGAAGTCTAGGCAGTGAGAAGTAACAGGAATGGGCATGAATCACTCTGGGGCTTTGAGCCCCTAGACAGCGCTCTCTTCCGAGCGTTTCTCCACTTGCTTGGAGATCGTGATCTTGATGGGTGGCTGGCAGGTGTGTCATCGACGTCAGTCAATGCAGGTAAGACACGTACCCTCTTGGTATGCTCGTCGATGAGGTTGTCACCGAGAGTCGACGCTCGCTGATGTTCAATCTCAGCACGAAGTTGACCATGAACGTTCATCCTGAGCACGATCCATGCGAATCAGCTACGAAGCTCTATGACACGGCGAAGGCGACTGACGCAGCAAGTAGGCAGTTTGCAGAGACTGGTTTTCGCGTCATGTTACAATGTTTCTGTCAGTACTCAAGATAACGGACGGAATGGGTATACACACCTCCGGGCATGGAGACGAGTAGGGAAATCCAAGTGACTAAGGATGGAGTCAGACGGTATTGACAGATATTGGTGGACAATTTTACAGTTTGATTTTGTTAACCAGTACTAAAACTCGTGTCAGGAGACGGGACGGACGAATGGATGAAGAACGCGCACCACAATCACAACAGCGATACCAAAGAGGCTACGGAATGAAAGAGTCATTCTTCCCACAGTCAGCATGATGAAAGACTATACGACATACCTTGCCACACAGCCCGTTTCTGCGACGAACGAGTCAGTTTAGGTCACCTTTCCTTATGGAAACTTACCAGCTACCACGAAGAACAGACGGGTTATGCATCCCAAGAAACTGTGCAGACTATCCAGTCATCTACAGTGATGGAAATGAGAGCTACGTACCCTGCCGCTTCGAATGTTCGGAACCTGAGATAGAAACCGATTGTAATGCTGATCGCGAGGTCGCAGACGAGCCCAGAGATAATAGCAAGAGGGAATATCCAACCGCCGCTAAGCTGATGAATCAGCTGAGCGGTCGCCTCCGTGAAGAATATACAGGCTGCACCCAAGGCAACCATGAAGGAGAAAATGCAGGAAATGAAGAATACAAGTACTAAGAGATGGTTGTTGGACAATTTCAGGATTCGGTGAGTAAAGAAAAACTGAGGGTTTCGATCAGTTTCGGAGAGGGGTAACAAGGGCGTCGACTCACTCGCTCGACAAATGCGACAACAGCTCCGCATGCGTTAGAAACACCAAAAAGAATTGCAACATAATCAGCTACGGTCGTGTTGCCAGGGTTGGTTCGCCCATTCGCCCAAAGCCAACCAACCATACAACCAAGCTGCAAGAGTAGGAAAAACCTGTTGAAATCGCAGCTTCAGAGACCGATCAAACCCGATCAGAGCCGTTTTTAACTGACAGCACCAGTGAAACCTGATAGATGTCCCATCAGTTTTTTTTCAAGTGTAGATCAGTCGATTTTCAAGGCGTAGGCGACTCACCACGACGTTCAGAAACCACGCGCTGGTTCGGGAGCTTCTGTAATACACACATGATTGAACAACAAGGCCGCCAAACATCAGGGCATCGACCAAGGCGCCGACGCCAATCGGCCCCTCCAGGGGAGCCATTGTATCAAAAGTGAACGACACAAAGGTTTGTGGGAAACGATGCATGACCTGACGTGAATTTATGTCGGGGAAAGGGGGCCGTACAGAACCCAAATGGTGGTCGAAGTTGGCACAGCAACTTCATCGAAGGCGTCAGCTAAGTGGGCACATTACCAAACTTACAACACCTCGTCCGCCGTGCGGTTGGCTGAGAACATCAGAATTCGGCTGCACTGGGCGTAATTTGGTCGCCCACGCTCATAAGACATTCATGTCGGAGGAGAGGGGGAAATGCTATGGGCAACTCCCAGCATTTTTAGAAAGCCAAGTGGAGCGATAGGGCCATCCATGCTCCGAACTAGTCAATTCAGTTGCTTCCTAAGCATAGCCTGTTGAACGAGTCAGTAATCCCAAAGAGGTCTTGCGTCGAGCACACAGTTGTGACAATGGATACTCGGTAATTACGACAATCGACTCACTTTGTCAACAACCCCACACTTGTACAGGGCATGGCACGTCTTCCACCAGAGATTATCCTTGACATTCTCGAGAATTCCTATTATGAGCCTTCTGGATCCCCCAATTATACCTTTCTAGCCAACTGCTCACTCGTATGCACTTCTTGGTCCGTGCCAGCTCAGTCTCTCCTCTTCCGCAAGACCACTCAGTTGCGATCGCAAAATATAACGTTGTTCTGTACAGCGCTCGAATCCTCTGCACTTCGTGGCAAGTCCATTGGCGAGGTCGTCCGTTCTCTCGACATCTCGGTCGGATCGCTGGGATCGCTAGATTCCTTTATCCAGATTTTGCGGGCCTGTTCCAATCTGTACGAGCTCGCATTGAGCACGTACGGTTTTCACGAGTTTGACCAGTTCACACTCGCCAAGCTCAAACATTCGGGGAGGGCCATCCGGGCGTTCAATTTGCACTCCTGTGGCGTACAATCGCCGGTGCTGTTCCAGCTGCTCGGGATATGGCCCCACCTCCGATTCTTGAAAATTGGCATGGAAATCGCCGCTTGGCCCTGGCGTCACCCAGGCGAGACGCCCGTTCACCGTCCACGAAGAGGCAGCGAGGACGCCCAGAGTGACTCTGCACAGCGGCCGTTGGCCCGCGTCGCCCTGTACGACCTCGCGCTCAACCGCATTCCCCAGCCACACGTCCTCACCTGGCTCCTTGGCTCCTCCGCATCGTCCCTCCGTATCCTGGACCTACGCGAAGTTCCCGACAGCGTTTCGAGGGACATACTCGGCGTGCACGCCCCGCATCTCCGCTCGCTTCGCCTGCTCCATTTCAGCCTCGGCTCTGCGGTGTTTTTGCGCCAGTGCACGCATCTCGAGGAATTTGCCGTGTACACCATCCCCGTCGTCGTCCCCCTCGCGCGCGAACTCCCCCCGTCGATCGAGCACCTCTCCTTTCGCAATCCGACACACACGTTCCGGAACACGCTGCGTCCCATCCTCGACGCGATTGAGGTCCTACCGAAATTGCGTATCGTCACGTGCGATAAAAATTCAGAGGGTTTACGTGAGTTTGGGACGCTGAAAGCGCGGTGCGCGGAGAGGGGCGTAGAGGTGGTGATATCGGAGGTACCGTTTTGGGTGGTGAGTCGCGCGGTACACAAAAAGCCGCATCTGATAATTCTCGCGTTCTTTTTTTTGTCGTCAGTACGAAGACCCGGTTGTTGTGCGCCGGTTTCCCCGACGGCGCTCCATCTCGAACTTCAGGCTGATGACGTGCTGAGGCGATAAGAGGGCATGCGTACTGGCGGATGTTCGGAACCTCTTACCGAGCGCTTGACCAGACCTACCCTACCTTGTGGAACTTTGCGTATTCTATGTGCTTCGTCTGTGTCATGATGCCCATATCCCAAAGATACCCGACCTTCTCACCTGCTTTCATTTCCGACCATTGAAATGCTGGCTGCGCACAATCTGCCTTTGGCCTTTGTCCGTGTCTCACAGAGCCAAGTTTGCTACCTCGGTGGATCGGACAGGCGCACTGGTGAACAGCGATGAGATTGCGAAGTAAACCATCTATTAGATATGATCGATCGTGCCACTGTCAATGAATCAGGTACTCTCCGTCTCGACGGCTGGACAGCTCTTCTAGACATATGGCGTCGGGCACGGACACTGGCATCGGGTAACGTCGACGGCTGTGCCATAAGGACACGTATCTTATCAGATGACGCGTATGTCACCCGGTGGCTCGCCACTGTGCCCCCCCCCCTCACGTGTCTTTTTCCTTTGCATCCATTTATTGCCAACCATCCCAACGATCGCACCGATTTGCCATTTGAACCTAATGTACCCAAATACCAACGGAAATGAGGTTTATGTAAAAGAAAATACAACAAGCATACTGCATTTATGACTGATCCTGGGGAAAATGAAGGGTATCGTACGACAGGTATCCCGGATACATACGACGACATGAGCGAGAGGTAGCGCGATAACACACAGGGGGAGGTGAAAACAATAGGGAAGGAAAGAGGTCAAGGCACAACGCCTATCACGATGCCCATCAATCCGCCCGCCAGCACCGCAGCGACGAGCGCAGCCCGAACAACCACCTCCCACTGCGCCCGCTTGACCACCGGCGACTGCACCGGCGTCAACGGCGTCGCAAACGCAGGCACCCCTGCCGTGAACGACGGGATCAACATGGCCAGCGAAAACTGGCGTCTCCGCGGCCGTAGCTCCGATGCGTCGTCCTCAAAGGCAGACAAGAATGCCGCCGTCGGACAGGACTCGCACTTGTATTGCGCACGGCCGAGGGCGCCCGCGCCTGCGAGCGTCGGCGACGATGCCGACGACGGTGCGCACGTGTGGGGGCTCGGCGGATCTGCGGTCGCCGCCGAGGACAGCGGCGGCATGTGCGTCACGACGGGCGCCAAACCGTCGCCCCCCGCCCCATGTCGGCCATGCGCTGGCAGCGTGTCAAAGTCGAAATAATACGCGCTGCGCTGTGTGCGCAGGGACCGCTCTAGACTCGTCGTGCTTCCATTGGGGTAATCGCTCGGGATGAACCCCGCCGTCGGCCCGTACTCGGGCGCGCCCAGACCGCGTCTGCTCTGGCCCACCGCTGGCCCGTCCGTCGACGCATTTAACCCCGCCGACCGCCCTGCCGAGCGCACATGCGCAGGCTCCACATACGTGAGCGAGGGCGATAAACGGTACTCGGGTCGATGCAAACACGACGCGGTCGCAGGGCCTTCCGGCGCAGGTACGTCGTCGAAGAACGCAGGGGAGACATCGATGCCACTGAACCTCCCCGACGAACACTCTGATTGACACGATTCGCACGATTCGGTGAGACTGGTCGAGGACTGGGCAAAGCGGGGCACGGGCGGAACATAAGGTGTGGGAGAATGATGGGAGGCCGCCGTTGGCGACTCTGCCGTCTTCTCGGGCATAGGCGCATGTCGTGACGGCACAAAGAGGGGTTGACCGCGAGATGTTGACATAGGCGGCATTGGCGAGACGTCGGGAATCGGAATCGGCCGCGATATGGTTGGACGAGCGAGTTCAAACTTGCGCAGTTGCCGAAGGTCACCAAAGAAATAGATCATCAGGCAAATCTGGACCACGATGCTTAGCCGCGCGTCATAGCCGAACAACATCCGGATTACTCACGCCTTGAAGACTAGCAATCAGTACGGTCAGTCCGAACCAAAGGCCTGGGAAGGCGGCTAAACGGATCAACCGTGTATGAGGGCCCGAATTCCAGCGTCCGGTGGTCATTATGAGCGGAAGCATGCCAGAGACAAGTGTAAAGACACAGCCTGCGATTATGCCACATATGGCTCTTTGGGAGCCGACGTTAGTGTACGCAGCACGCACGAAGCGCTTGAGGGACTCGTTCAGCATGCTTTGTGCTTCCATTGCAACTTCGCTAAACACGGCAGGGTCTGGATGTATACTTTGCGAATGCCATAGAGACGGTCGGGAATGGTCCTGTGGCGGGGTACAATGGAATGGAGCGAGAACGTCCGAAGGAATGTTGAGTTCATATTGGCCATGTGGGGTAAAGAACGTCTGTTTTGCGCGTAAATAAAACATGGCCAAGGACTGATCGGGGGTGGGTGGAATGGAAAACTTTTGGTGCTGGGTCTTGGACAGCTTTTCCTTTTTGCTAAAGAGGGACAGCTTCTCGCGCTGTACCCATGCGTGGTAGCGTGCGGTGTAATCCTTGAGCCAGAGGATGAAATAGAGGTTCTCGGGAGTTCGTTCGACGTAAAGGAGGTACTCTTCGAGGTCCTTGAGCCCTATTGGTGGCAAGTGTCTCCGAGCGAGCACGTCCTCCAGGCGGACGTTCAGGAGGGGTGTAACACCACATGAGCGTACTTTACCCGCCGCTGGTGGTGGATTACAGAGACGATACTAGAAAGGTTGTTAGATGACTCGAGACAAGCCACAGACACTGACTGGGAGGGACAAAAGACCACCTGGGGAGAGTCTTGAGAGGGGCAGCTGTGGTGGCATTGGAGTGAGTGCCAGATGACGGGCCGCGCTGATAAACTGACCTACATGTGACGGTCGACATGCGTCTGCCGTAAAACTCGGATTCTGAGCGCCGGCAAGATCACACGTCATAAAAAAATAATTCAATAAAATAATTATTTCCATGCCGCACTGCCGACCGGCTAAAAGCTCATCCACTCACAAAAAGTCAAAATCTAGTCCATAAAAGGAAATCTCTGACATCATATCTACCGGAATCTCTGACGCTCGATGACCGACTTCTGTCTTGAGTCCCGCGACACACGCCTATTAAAAGTTGTTTATAAAATAAATGAAATATCAAGCACATGCTCTCACCAGTAATATTCCATCACATCGCCCTGCCCGAGTTTCCGCAAAAAGTTCTCGTCGTGGGTGATTATAATCAGCTGGAAGTTCGATCGGTTCTTGCGCTCATTGATGATGCTAAATTCAGTCAGCTTCTGTTCGCTCCCCAAACACACGACTCACTCCACCAAACTCTCCGCTAGGGCGTCAATATTTTCAATATCCAATGCGTTCGTCGGCTCATCCAGGGCTAGAATCCCGCAGTTTTGCCCAAACGAATCGGACAGTGCCAGCCGGATGATGATCGAAGCCAGCATCTTTTGCCCAGCCGAACACCGTCCTCGCATGTCCATCTCGACTTGGTCCTTTGTCATAACAACCTGGCGCGAAGCTCAACAACCCACGCAGAACACACTCAAAAGGAAGCCCACCCGATAATTATACGACCGTTTCGTTGCGCCGCCTTCCACATCCGACCGAATCTTAATCCCATCAATATCTACCGTTTCTCATGAGCGACCTCATCGGAAATGCGTTCCCCTGGGCTTACCTGTTCCTTGATACGTCCTGTTCCAGAGATGTCGCATCGTATCATTCACTTCCTCCATTTTCAAACCATGATACTTCATGATCGCACTGACACGTGTCAGCGCCAACCCCGAACCCTATCACATACACTCACTTGTCCAGCGCTTTCGCATACTTTTCCAGGTCATTGTTCGCCATGTCCGACATCTATCCATGTTATCGCTTAGCACCCGGTCATCTTGAAACGTTCACGAACCCACCTTGACTTTCACCAGCTGATCCGTGTACCGCTTGTTGATGTCCTTGTAGTCTCGCAGGTCTCTCTCCACCTGCTTCAACGTTTCCTGATGCGAGCTGATCTCGCCTCCAATGTGTGCATACTATAACGGGATCCGTCCGGTTAGCTGAAACAGTTCCAGAAGGATCCCGGGCGCCATTAAACTGCACTAAAACACCAGACTCACTTTGCTCTGCATTTCTGTCTCACGCTGCTTCTCGACTTTGTACTGGTCGTCAAAGTTCCGCTTGGCCTTGGCCGCCCCTTCCATGTCGTATGAATCGATTTCGGCCTGGGTCGTGTCGATGTCCCTGACCAGCCGCCGCATTCGAATGTTGTCTCGCAGTCGTGAAACAAGGCTCCCACCCTCACTGATCTCCCGGTCAATCCTCGCAACTGTCTCACGTACGTTCTCAATCTTGATTCCAAATCCCTTGATTTCATCTTCATATTGTTGAATCTTTTCCGCGCATTCTGCCAGCAAATTTCCGCGTTTTTCCCGCATGTAGCTAGTGGCCATCAAAACGTGAGCCCAATGGGGACAAGGCGGATTGTCAACGGGCCTCACCGATCGACAACTTTGCTGATGTTATCGAGCTTGTCGACGCTCATATTCATTTCTTGCGTCGACCTCTGCGCCTCGGCCGCCTTGGCATTCAGTTCTGCTTGCACTTGCTGGTGTTCCTGTTCTAGGCGTTCTATGGGTGCTTGCGCCTCGACCAGCTTCCCGTCTAGTTCCTAGCGCATCATTTCGTCAGCATGTGTCACGTACATTCCTCGCGATATGGAATGGTACCTTGAACCTATTGTTCAGCGCACCAATCTCCTTGGTCATAGTGCTGATACGCTCTTCCATAATGTCCTTGTCCCGAATCTGATTCGATAACGTATTTTCTTTCTTCTCCATGGCGTGAAGATCGCTTTCATACGTCCGGAGCGACGAGTGCTGGCGATCCCGTTCAGTCATGATCGCCTGTCGCTCCCGCTCATTGGCACGGCTGTCCAGCGTCGAAAATCAACCGACACAGCCTAAAAAACGCTTGCACGTACATGTCATTCGAGAGCGCGTCCAACTCCGTTTGGACATCATCCGCTGTCTTGGAACTGCCAGTCGAGCTCAGTTCCTCTTCCAAATTTGAAATCTCGGTCTTGAGCCGTTCCATCTCAGACCGGTTCTTACTGATCGCAGTAGCATGCTGCTTCAGCGTGGTAATCTCCCGCAAGTCCCGTTTGATGTCGTTGACCTTTTCCATTGCCTGTGAGGCGCACGGCTCCACTCAGAATGGTAAATCTCAATCGGCGACTGTGCCGCGTACCTGTTCGCACTGCTCGCTCGCAGACGGAATCTCCGATTCGGCTGCCTTGACCTGTCTTTCCAACCCTGGGATGTCGCTTTGCTTCAACCGATCACGCGAGACCTGGTGCGGTAAGATATCTTCTAGTCGCTTTAGCTCCGTTTTCCATAATTCGAGTTGGCCCTTTTCTTGCTCCACAACCTCGGGCGAGTTCTTTCGGATTTGTTCCTTGAGCTACATATCGTAAAAAAAGTTTCAGCTCGCTTCGGTTTAGTTTGATGGCATACGTACATATTTCTCGAACACGACGAGCTCCCTGTCGTCCATGTGTCGATTGCACGCCTGGCACGTCTTTTTCGTTTTGCCGACTTTGAGAAGAGTCTCATACACCTCGACCATACCAGCTCTGTTGCTCGATTCACTGACCAACAGTACGCTTCAGTAAGCCGAAGCGATGAAAAAACCGCATCAATGCAAACCTGGTCATCTCCTCAACATGGTTCCTTGCTTCCTCGAGCGCTTCGCTCAGTGGAACGCCGCTCATGGCCACGTTAAGCACCCGGTCATAATCTTCACGACAAATATCGCATCAGCAGGCGAGTCAGACAGCAGAAGCTAGCAACACACTTTTGAGCTCATCTCGCTTAGACTTGAGTTGGGCCTTTGCTTGCGAAAGCGTCGTCTCGGCTGTCTGCAACGTCTTGTTCAAGGCCGCCAGCTCACTTTCCGCTTCGGTGAGCTCGAGTTCCTTGTCCCTAATACGCATATAATTAGCATTGCGTAACAGAACGACGCGACATCCGACCTCCAGACGCGATCCGTTTCACGTTCGATATTCTCCACTTGGGGGTCTTTCCCAACCAGCTTCGTAAACTTGGGATGGCATAACTCGAGCCTGCAGTCGTCAGGGTTCCAATTCCAATTTCCTAATGACATACGTACGTGTTCTTGACTTCGAGCGTCCTGGTCCTCATTTCCGTCCGTTTCAAGTCCAGCCTCGCCCGTGCATCCGCCTGAAGACTCAGCGCCCTCAGCTCCGAGTTCAAAGTGTCTCGCTTGTCCTCCAGCACCCTCGCCTTAGAGGCTCGCTCGCTCAAGCGTTCCTCGAAATTGGCCTCCTTGATATCTTTCTTCACTTTGTCGAGCCGCAGCGTCTTCTCCTCAATGTCCCCGGATAATGTTCGCAGTTCCGAAGCCAGTCCTTGCATTGTCTCGATTGCTGCCTCCGCTTTTTTTACTGCATCATGTTTCTCTCTCTATGCACACGCAGTCAGCGTACAATCCAGACAACAAAAATTGGTGCAACCGACCATCTGCTCCCGCATATTTCCCCGTTGCATCTTCAAACCTTCCAGCTCAGTATGAAGCTGCCTCGACTTGCGATTGAACGCGTCGTTCTTGGCCCGGATCTCGTTTTGAAGCTTATCATACTCAGCGCGTTGCTGACGTTGAAGGTCACCTAGTCGATAGATAAACTCATTGACCTTGTCGCGCTCAAGCGGGGTGTGACTATAGCCTTTGATATTGTGCTTATTGCTGATCTCCCGAATGAGCTCTTCGCGGTCGACCAGGCGACGTTCGTGTGCCTGAAATATACGTGAGGAAAAGTATTATTGCGCAAAGGATGGTGATGCCTTGGCCTCCGCAACCAGTTCCCCGTGCTCATTGTTGAGCGCGACGTGCGTCCGCCGAGCTTTTGCAAGTTCATCTTCGAAATCTTGACGTTCGGCTTCATGCCGCCTTCGTTCCTGTTTCTGCTTGGTGATGTTCTCATCAAAGTTTCGCAGCCGTAACTGCAGTTCCTCGTCGGAGCCTGTCCAAAGCCGCCATCAGCAATTCTTCCATTCAAGAACCAGTCCATACCTTCGATCTCCTGAATGGTTTCTCGCGCTTCCAAGAGCTCCTGTTGATAGTGTTCCTTCTTTTCTTGCAAGCTCTCGACTTTGACGTACAATTCCCGGAATTTGGTAGCAGATTCGTAGAAGCGTGCATTGTTTTTGACGAGTTCTTCGTATTGTGCCTTGTATTCCTCGTACTTGAGTTCTTTAGACGTAATGGAATTGTTGAGCTCAGTGATCCGCGCGCGGAGTTTATCTGCATGGGCTTTTTCTTTGGAGAGAGACTCGAGGCGTTCCTTGTCCGCCTTGAGGTCCGCGACACGATCTTTGCGCAGGGTCTTGATGGAGTCGAGCGCTTTCGTGTACCTATGACACGTCGTTGACGCGATACATTCACGGTCGACCACCTTACCTCGTTGCCTCAAAGATGTCGTCGAATTTCTTCTTGAGGGCAGCAGGTTCCGCGAGGGGCCACCATGAATCCTCTTGATGGCAGAAAATAACATTTTCGAGCACCGACTTGGACACACCGAGCAGATGCGGAATCTCGGCGTCCATCTCAGCACACTTGGTCGAAATCACACCTCTCTGGACGGTGTCAAGACTTGCAAGGCCACATCAAGCGCAGCCCACACACCTTGCCCCCCTTTTCGGCGTTTCCGTCCGCCAGGCCAAGGATGCTCTCGAGAGTCTTCATCGTCAAGCCCGTTTTCTTGGCGGTGACGGACAGATTCCGCACGACGAGCATCCGTTGTCCGTTCGCAGCATGAAACCGCAACTTCACCTGCGCCTTGACCTCCTTCTCATTCGCCATCTTGGGGTCATGCACGAACGCGCCGCCGCGCGTGTTCGGCGGTTGGTCGCCCGTCGTGGCGTACTTGAGGCACTCGATGATGGTCGTTTTTCCGCTGCCATTGTGCCCGACGATGACCGTCACTGGAGAAAAGAACTCGATAACGGAGACCTGTTTGTCGTCAAAGGAACGAATACCCCGAATAGCAAGTTTGTTCAGGCTCGACATGGTCGCTGTCAGAGGGGCAGGCGTCACGCTTGCGCGTGGTGTCACGCGTCTTGTCACGTTGCTATTTAAAGGTTGCCACGTGTACAAGCTGAATAAGCTAGGAAATTGGATAAGGCCTCGGCTCAGTCATTGCCTCGTCCACGAATTTGTCTGTCCCCCAATACTTCTTTATCTTCTCGTCCCCGGTCACCTTATCATAGTGAGAAAAGATGCGCGCGAACTCCTTGCGCTCGGTGTCGCCGAGGGTCAGACCCGCTGCAACGTAAATAACGCTTGCGACAACCAGGTCGGCAAGCGTCAGCCTGTCCAAGGCCACATAACCGGCGTGCTCCTCGAGATGTTTCTCGAGATTCCTGAGCGCGCGAACCAAGCGATTCTTGTTCTTGTCGAGCGTCTAGGGCGTGGTAGCTTCAGATATGTCGTCTTCCAAACAGTCGGATGCTCACCTCGCGACTAAAGGGCGTGTAGACCTCATAGATCAGGCCCGCAATGTTTGACGTAGGTCCGAAAATTTCGTGTTCGGCATAATGAACCCATTGATCGACGATCGCGGCGTCTTCTGCGTTGGCACCCAACAGATTCACTCTGCCGATACTGCTCACTGAGAAGACGCGTGCGTCAGTCCGGGCCCTACATATATAAGGCCACCCACCATAACGGGCGATCGGAATCCCTTCGACCAGCTTGAATCCATTCGTGCTTTCGAACGCAGGGATCTTGCCGTAGGGGAACTTCTCTAAAAAGTCCGCAGGTTTGTCTTGGAACGAGTACGGCGGAAGATCGACCTCGAATTCGTTGAGGGTTGCAACACTGAGGATCTAGGATAAATCCAGTCAATCTCGCCATCGAGGTTACAGGCTGGCAGACGTACGACTTTTGTCTGACCCTGCCGAATGTCACCCCAGAGAGTACCGATGTGAGTCATTATTCCAATGGCACGTGGTAGAAATTTCAAGGCAAAGTGCCACCTGAGAAAGAACAGTCAGCAAAGTACTCATCAGCAACTCCACATCACTCAGCCGCACCAGGCCACCATTTGTTGAGTCAACCCGACTAGTTGGCATGATCACTTCGTCATTCAGCCAAAGTGTCTGGCTGATTGATAATAAATGTTGCGATCACCGACTGCGCAGCGAGTTACCTCGAATCCATCCATCCGCAACAAGCTTAGTCGATACATATACCGCTAGGCTGTGCACTTGGATACTGAGTGCTGAGCGCCTTTTCCTTAGTATCTGTCCGATAATCATTGAACGACTCTTCATCCCAGTCCGTCGAACCGTTGTCATTGTTCACTCAAGAAGACTCACTTCTGATAGCGATGAAAGTCCACAGGATCATTTGAGTAACAGAGGGCTAGTCACAGGGCGAATCTTTCAACAAACAGCGATACAGCGATATTTATACAACAGACCCGACATCGAAACAGCAGGTTCCGCTTCCTCAATCCCAAGTGGGCGGCGGGGTAGGTTCAGTGAGTGCCACATCCACAAATCCACTTGTTCCCCAGTACTGTTTGATCCTCTTGTCCGCAGTTACCTTATCGTAATGAGCAAACACGGCTGGGTACTCCGAGCGCTCAGAAGTTCCGAGCGCGATGTGAGAAATAAGGTATGCGGTACTGGCCACAACCAGGTCAGCCAGTGTCAATTTGTCTGAGGTGATGTATCCAGAGGTGCTTGTTTTCAGGTGTGATTCAAGGTGCTTGAGCGCGCGGAAAAGACGCTCTCGACACTTGTCTAGTGCCTACGAGGCACAGTTTCAGGTAAGGGATGACGGCTATCAATTGGCTTACCTCGCGACTGAAAGGTCCACCCCAACCGTACACCAAGCTAAAAATGCCGTAGGTTGGAGTGCTGATCTCGTGTTCAGCATAATGCACCCATTGATCGATGAGCGCGGTTTCCTTCGGGTTGGAACCCAAAAGCTGAACCTCAGTCTCGAGGCCGCTCACTAGACCAAGTTAATACAAGGCACTCATCCGATAGATTGCATAGCACTTACAATACCGAGCAATTGTGGCGCCTTCGAACAGCTTGAAGCCATCGGCAGCCTCGAATGCAGGAATCTTTCCGTACGAGAACTTTTCCGTAAAGTCATTAGGCTTGTTCTTGAACGAGAATTGGGGCAGATCAAGCTCGAGCCCATTGAGGGCTGCAACGCTCAGGATCTGTGGCGAAAATGCATGTGAGGTTCTGATTCACAATATATATTGTTACGACGGACGACTTTGGTCTGGTGCTGGCGCGCGTCACCCCAGAGTGTACCGACAACAGTCATTTCAGTGATGGGTCGTGGATTGGGAAGTTACAATAACAATCAAGTGGGGCGCTGAAAATCGAAGAAGCAAATAGATTCATCTTATACGCCGTGTATTGCTCCCGGGCCCGCTTGCTAAGAAAAGAAAGTCAGCAAGCAACCATTCCATATTGAACCACCTCCAAATCAATGCGGTGAGTACAGCAACGCTCAGCCAGACGATGATCCGATTGCGCGATATGCTGAGTCAACAGCCGATCATGACCTGTAACTCGGCGGTTAGTTGGAGGTGACTGTCTCTTTATGAAATCACACCTCGACACCACCGGCTACAACACCGTCCATTTGTCTCGCCATCTTATTCCCCATCTCATTCCCTAGATTGACATCAGTCCTAGAAACTTTTTCCTCTTTACGAAGGGGAATTAGGTAGTGCACATGGTGTACTCGTTCGGCTGCATGACAAAGAAAATATAGTGGTCTACAAATTGTGAGCAATGCTAGATTGGCCCGATGATCAGTAATTTAGTCATGCCCTTAACCGGACTTGGCAACACTTAAGTTCATCACGCCTATACATGGCTTTGTGATCAGGGTATATAACACCTTGTCAACACTACCATCAGTATCATGTTGGGGTGGATCCCATATGGCCTGATGAGGCCTTATAACGCTGAGTGCCTAGGACCAAAAGTAGCTGCGCGCCATATCTTGCACCGGATACTATTTGTTGACAGAGTAACCAAATCTGAGCAA
>JBBPTV010000454.1:0-21750 GCA_038094275.1 Tubosaeta brunneosetosa | reverse complement strand
AGTGCCCCTGAAGTAGGTCGTGTTCATCACAGTTCTCCAGGCCCGTCGCGTGTGCCAGTCTCAGGTAAGACCGTTATCTCGCATCGTACTCGGTAAGTGTGTCGAGGTACAACCTGTCTCTCAGCGCCCATCATGCGCCCATCATTACCACTCCTCGCGTCTGCACCCGGGCATATGGTCCATCCACCCACACAAATCACCAATCGTTCCCCTTGGCCAGAGAACGGCCGACAGGATCAACAACACGGTCAGAAAACGGTACCACGCTGGCTCTTGAACGCGCTGCATGAAGGACTTGACTCCCTACCTCCTCCGCCTTCGCCACCCGAACCATGCCAAGTCCAGTGCGCCACTGATCCCCCGCATATACGCACCCCAGAGCCGAAGCGCAGGGTCCTGTCGCCAGACCTGTCGCCCCCTCCTCCGCCCAAGAAGCCGCGCACCGGGAACACCTCACGTCCCAGTCGCGTACCACCAGCTTCCCCTTCCCGTAGGTATCCCCCGGCCTATACCTTTGGTGAGGATGCGGACGCGTGGTCCACGAAACGGGGTACGAAACGCGGCAAACACGGTGTGCGCCAGTCGGGGCCATTCACCCTCCCGATCGGGAGGCTGGGGCGGGGAACGAAGAACGTCTTGCCCCCTACAAAGCCGCGCGTGATCACCTATCTACCTCCGCCCAAGACGCGCCAAGCGGACGACACACACGATCACGCCGCAGACGTCGGAATGCGGTCCGAAACGACGGCACGGGAAGAAGACATCGAGGTTCGGATCATGGATTCGGACGTGACGCTCGTGAACGAGGACGACGACGTGGTGGTGGTCGACGTCGACGATATCTGTGCGCGGTACCCCAAGACCCGTGCGTGCATGAAAGCGGTTCGCGCTTCTTATGTGCGTCTTGAGGTGCTGATGTCCTTTTGGCAGTAGGAGAGCCGTGTGAGGAAGGTGTTTGGATGTATCGCCGAGCTGGGGTATGATGCCGAGCGTCTGTTGCTTGCGTCGATGCGTTCGACTACATTTTCGAGGGAGGGAGTCAAGAAGTGTTTGGGCCGTACTTGATGCTCGAGCTAAAGCGTGACTGCGTCCCGAGTGTGCAAAATGAACGCCATGGGGGTGTCACTGGTTGTTTCCGATAAGTTACCTTCCCATGGGGTCCATTTTGCAAAGCAGATTCAGAGTGAGTAGGCATGGTCAGAGGACAAGGTTGGTAGTATCATTATGAGGAAGACATCGGCTAGTCCTTTTTCTCCTGAAGGCCTGCCTCCGGGAGGTTGAAAGGCTGCCAGGTACTATCATCTATGGTAACTTTGGCAAAGAAGCGCGTCTGTTCCAGCAAGAAAACGGCTCGGACTCTCCCACACATGCGGACGTTGCCAACTTTGGTTTTGAGTTGTGTGACCATCCGTGACCTCTTGTGACCTCTGCGTGACTACCGAACCTGTGTGCCGCGTCCGTGTTCAATGAGGCCGTCTTCTTCTTCAACCAACCATGGAGTCAACAAGTACTTGTCTCCTTTGGCCTATGTGATGAACGCTGAAATGACGTGCTTCCAGTTCAAGAGCTATTGTCCAGGGCCGAGTTCCTCGCTGACCAGGAAGGAAATTGTGGGCCCGCTCTCATCGATCAGGCGATTGATCTTACTCGTCGGGCACTCGACCTCTGCGATCCTAGCGACCCCATCCGACCCTTTGCGCTGTGTCTACTTTCACATCATCTTGTAAGTCGTCAAGCACAACGTGGTGGCATAGACGACCTCCAGCAAGCCATCGTTCATGACCGAGATGCGCTAGCACTTCGCCCACCAGGCCACGTGGACCGTCCGCTGTCGTTGACCTCCCTTGCACTTTGCCTCCAGTCTCGGTTTGAGATTCTCGGCGACACAGAGGACATCAACGAAGCCATCTTCCTCCAGCGGGATGCGCTTGCGCTTCACCCACCAGGGCATCCACGTCGGTCTGTATATCTGACCCATCTGTCGATGACTCTAATTTGTCGGTACGGGAAGCTAAGAGAACTTGATGATCTCGTCGAGGCCATCTCTCTCAACCGCGCAGGGCTGATGCTTTCCCCGCCGGGCCATCCAGATCGATCAGGCTTTTTGAACACCCTTGCCTGTCAACTTATCCTTCGATTCACGCGGCTGGGGGGCATAGACGACATCCACGAAGCTATTGACTTATCCCATGCTGCCCTGGAACTCTGTCCACCGGGACACCCTGAACGGGGGGAAATGATGCTCAAACTCGCGAGTCATCTCTCTGTTCGATATAGACAGATGGAGAACATTGATGATCTCCATGAGGGCGTTCAATGTGCTAGGAGTGCACTGGAACTCCTCCCACAGGAACATAGGGATCGGTTGCTCACGTTGAATACCCTTTCATCTATGCTTGCCAGCCGGTATGAGCAGCTAGGGGCGGCAGGCGATCTCGATGGGGCCGTTACGCTTGTCAGACACACACTGGCGCTCACCCCAGCTGATGACCCAAACAGGGCTACGCCGTTGTACAACCTCGCGCAGTACCTCTGGGAACGGTACAGGCTACGAAAGGAGATCAGAGACCTCGGTGAGGCCATCTGTTTCTCTCAAAAGGCACTGGCGCTCTGCCCGCCAGGAAGCCCGCACCGAGAATTGGCGTTGACCACCGCTGCGTCTTACTTGTTTGCTCGGTACAATCACCTGGGAAATATTGATGATCTCGACGAGGCCGTTGAGCTCTCTCGGAGTGCCCTGGAACTCTGTCCTCCAGGGCATCCTGAGCGATCGAATACCTTGCGTAGCCTTGTGTCTTACCTCATGGCGAGGTACCAGCGGTTGGGTAATCGCAACGACCTCCATGAGATCGATCTCCACTCCCGAGAGTAGGGGTGGGGTCATGAACGTGTTGGTTCTGATGGCCATACCACGGATATGATGAGTTTTCTTTTATTGTGCATTTTTTTAAATTTCTATTCGGATGACCATAGGCTTGCTTTGAGAGTCGCAGTACATGATCGCATATACCATCAACATTTTATCATCTTACCTGTGTGCCATTCGATCCAAGGATTTGTTAGGATTGATGATGATGATGCGACACTTTGTCTGCTTGTGTCCTTTTTGCCAAAGTCTTTCTTCAGTCACCTGACCTGAACTTGCCTTTATCATGCCCCAAGCTACCTGCTGTGTTGACCCAGCTTGGAGACCATCTTGCATGTTGTCATGGACATCATGGTGGAATGGACAATAATCACATGATCCACTGAACAAGAAACAAGCATAACACTGGTGGACTAAAAACTTGACAACATATTGATGGGGAAATTGGTTGCATAGATAACACAAATTGGTTTCACATGATTGCCACCCAACCTGTTAATCACTTCCTTCCTATCCAAGAAGATATCCTGGTGGTTCTCTGATGATCACTGTCATTTTCATTCTTGGCTATCAGACTGTCATTAGAAATCCAGAGTGAAGTGTCATAAAACTTGCAGATGATATGTTTGGAAAGTATATCCATGATAGGCTGAAGTATTGCCTCCTTCTCTTGATGCTGTAACTTGTATTGAGAGTAAAACTCATCAAGTGCCTTAACCACCCTAGAAGATATTCCAGATGATTTGTATATCTCAACTGCTCTTGCAACTGGATTTTCAATATTCTGCTGATGAAGGAAGAAGGAGTGTTCCAAAGTCAGAGCCCAGGCTACAAATATTGATTATTGAAGAAATTGAAATTGTTTGAAATATACCAATGCCAGCCTTAAGAGCCTGCTTCCATGGAGCAGTCATGAAAGAGGGATGAACCTTTGTAATGTTAAAGAATGATCATATATGGAGCAGGGAACATACTCTTGATAGAGAACTTGGAGTAGATCCCTTAGACATCTAATAATTGTGTGGAATTTAGCTGGAGATGTAATAAATAAATCACCTGTGAAGAAATGACAACCTGTATCAATGAGGTTTAGATCAAGATTGACTATTAAAATGAAGAGGTTGATAACATACATTCTAATTTATAAAATGCTATTAATAAAAAACAGCAAAAAATAAAACATATACCCACCTCCTGTGGAACAAAACATAGGGAGATATTATAGATAGGATCTAAATATAGAAAAGAATATCACACATACATCCTGAAGCATAACATCAATGGATAAGAAAAGACATCAGAATTAAAACAAACCAGCTATACATCATAAATATTAAATATCAGTTGACTATACTAAGAATTAAAAAAAGATGATTTGCACATTCTACAGATATTAGGAAGTTAAAGTGAAGAAAAAAAGAAAAACTCACATTCTAAAAATGAATCCATGAATAAAATGTTCACAGTGCATTGATATCATACCTGCTATTAAAAATTGATAAGATAGAGCTGGCTTAAAATGGTAAAAGGAGAGAAAGTTACTTACAAGCTAAGTGTTCTCAATGAGATAGGTCTTACAATGAAAATTAAAAATACATACTTGCTATGCATACAAATACATTTGTGTCAGTACTATTATAAATAACAAATGAGAAACATACATTCTATGAATGAAAAATCAGCACTGATTTAACACTCTATAAGCAATAGATCTCTTACCCACTATGAAAGCAAAAGAAAATGTGTTGAAGAATTAAAAAGCAATCTAAATTCCCTAATGAGAATCAGACTACTTACTTCCTATGAATGACAGGGACACAGGGAGGCACCAATTAGAATTCCTCAATCAGAATTAGGCTATGTACCTCCTATGAATGAGAGAGAAATAATGAGTGATTAACACCAATCAGAATTCCACAATCAGAATCAGACCACATACTGACTATGAATGAGAGTGAAACAGAAAGTGATCAGCACCAATCAGAATTCCCTAATCAAAATCAGACCACTTACCTCCTATGAATAAGAGAAAAACAGTGAGTGATGAGCACCAATCAGAAATCTCCAATCAGAATCAGACCACTTACCACCTATGAATGAGAAACAGAGAATAATTAGTAGCAATTAGAATTCCCCAATCATAATCAAGCCACTTGCCCTCTATAAATGGGAGAGAACAGAGAGTGATTAGCACCAATCAGAATTCCACAATCAGAATCAGACCACTTACCTCCTATGAATGGGAGAGAAACAAGGAGTGATCAGTGCCAATCAGAATTCTCCAATTAGAATTAGACCACTTACCAACTATGGATGAAAGTGAAACAGAGAGTGATCAACACCAATTAGAATACCCCAATCAGAATCAGACTACTTACTCTCTACAAATAAGAGAGAAACAGACAGTGATTAGCACCAATCAGAATGCCCCAATCAAAATCAGACAACTTACCTCCTATAAATGAAAGAGAAACAGAGTGATCAGCATCAATCAGAATTGCCTGATCAGAATCAGACCACATACCCTCTATGAATGAGAGAAAAATGGAAAGTGATCAGCATCAATCAGAATTCCCCAACCAGAATCTGACTACTTACCTCCTATGGGTGAGAGTGAACAGAGAGTGGTCAGCACCAATCAGAATTCCCCAATCAAAATTAGACCACTTACTGACTATGAATGAGAGTGAAACAGAGAGTGATCAGCACCAATCTCCAATCAGAATCAGAACACTTGCCTCCTATGAATGAGAGAGTGAAACAGAGAGTGATCAACACCAATTAGAATTCCCCAATCAGATTCTGACCACTTACCTTCTAAGAATGAGAGAAAAACAGAATGATCAGCACCAATTAGAATTCCCCAATTAGAATCAGATCACTTACCCCCTAGAAATAAGAGAGAAACAGAGAGTGATCAGCACCAATTAGAATTTCCCAATCAGAATCAGACCACTTACTTCCTATGAATGAGAGAGAAACAGAAAGGGATCAGCATCAATCAGAATTCCCTAATCAGAATTACACCACTTACAAACTATGAATGGGAGAGAAGCAGAAATTGATTAGTACTGATCAGAATTCTCAAATCAGAATCAGACCACTTACCCCCTAGGAATGAGAGAAACAGGGTGATTAGCACCAATTAGAATTCCCTAATTGGAATCAGACCACTCACTGACTATAAATGAGAGAGAAACAGAGAGTGATCAGCACCAATCAGAATTCCTCCATTAGAATCAGACCACTTACCATCTAAAAATAAAGAGAGAAACAAAGAGTGATCAGCACCAATCAGAATTCCCAATCAGAATTAGACCACTTACTGTCTATGAATAAGAGATAAACAGGGAGTGATCAGCACCAATCAGAATTCCCCAATTAGAACCACTTACTGTCTATGAATGAGAGTGAAACAGAGAATGGTCAGCATCAATCAGAATTCCCCAATCAGAATCAGACTACTTACAAACTATGAATGAGAGTGAAACAGAGAGTGATCAACACCAATCAGAATTCCCTAATCAGAATCAGACCACTTACCAACTATGAATGAGAGTGAAACAGAGAGTGATCAGAATACCTCATTCAGTATCAAACCACTCACCCTCTATGAATAAGAGAGAAACAGAAAGTGATTAGCATCAATCAGAATTCCCAAATTGAATCAGACCACTTACTGACTATGGATGAGAGAGAAACAAAGAGTAATTAGCACCAATTAGAATTCTCCAATCAGAATCAGACCACTTACCAACTACAAATGAGAGCAAACAGTGAGTGATCAGCACCAACTAGAACTCCCCAATTAGAATCAGACCCCTTACCCCCTAAAAATGAGAGTGAAACAGTGATTGATCAGCACCAATCAGAATTCCCCAATCAGAATTGGACCACTTACCAACTATGAATGAGAAAGAAACAGAGAGTAATCAGCACCAATTAGAATTCCCTAATTAGAATCAGACCACTTACCCTCTAAGAATGAGAGTGAAACAGAGTGATCAACACCAATCAGAATTCCCCAATCAGAATCAGACCACTTACTACCTACAAATGGGAAAGAAACAGAGAGTGATTAGCACCAATCAAAATTCCCCAATCAGAATCTGACCACTTACAAACTATGAATGAGAGAGAAACAGAGAGTGATCAACCCCAATCAGAATTCCCCAATCAGAATCTGACCACTTACCTCCTACGAATGAGAGAGAAATAGAGTGATTAGCATCAATCAGAATTCCCCAATCAGAATCTGACCACTTACATCCTATGAATAAGAGAGAAACAGAGAGTGATCAGCACTAATCAGAATTCCCTAATCAGAATCAGATCACTTACCAACTATAAATGAGAGTGATCAACCCCAATTAGAATTCTCCAATCAGAATCAGACCACTTACCCTCTATGAATGAGAGAGAAACAGAGTGGTCAGCCCCAATCAGAATCCCCAATCAGAATTAGACCACTTACCCTCTATAAATAAGAGAAAAACAGTAAGTGATCAGCAGCAATTAGAATTCCCCAATTAGAATCAGACAACTTACCTCCTACAAATAAGAGAGAAACAGACAGTAATCAGCACCACTCATAATTTCCTAATCAGAATCTGACTACTTACCCTCTACAATGAGAGTAAAACAGAGACTGATCAGAATTCCCACATCAGAATCTATCTATGTGTTTCGGTGCTCTGTTCACGAGGGGGACGAGGTGCGTAATCGATGGTAAGTAGGTAGTGATGTAGATACAGGGATGTGCGTAGATACGAGAAAAGGAATGGGTGGGCGAAAAGCTGTAGGCTTTTCCGGTCTGAAACTGCAAACCCGGGTCTGAGCGAGCTGTGAACCCTGGAAGAGTAGGAGTGAGCGACGCATTGCGCGAGAGAGGCCCAGGTAGTAGGAGCTCTACTCATGGCAGACTATCTCACAGGGGGAAGGAGATATTGGCGGAGGTGCTCAAATAGGGCAGGGTCGTGTTGGAGGAAGGGGGCGAGGACGATAGCGTGGTGCCTAAGATATAGGGTGAAGGAATCACTGGACCAGTGCCCAATGGTTTTCACGACATCGAAGGGGACGCCTTTGAGTAAGTAGTATAGCATGCCACCGATGCGCAGGCTGTGACCTTTTAGCTCAGCCATGTCTGGTAATCCCTTTTTAATGTCATCGATTTGCGACGTGACCTCCTTTCTGGAGAGCGGGCGCAATCCCTTAGTTGGATGTCTCCATGCAAAGATGTGGTGTGCTGGGGTGGCCGGATTGAGTGCAAAATGATTGTTGAGGGCTGCCTGCGGGTCGGTGAGGGGAGTGGCTTGGTGCGGGGCGCAGTGTGCTTCTTCTCCTGTCGTTATGGTTTTGGTGCGGGGGAAACGGAACCTCATCACGGGTAGGCCTTCATTATTCAAGACTGTGGAGAAGTCTGCTCTGGAAATGTGTTTCGATGGATCATATTTGTTGATCGCCAGAATGGTGAATTCTCCTGGCAAGGGGGGGTAAGGGGATTGTTTGGGATGTGTATTAAAGTTGTGTGTTTACCTAGCCTGGCGACGCAGAAGAAGGAGCAAGTTAGGCATGCAAAAATGGCTGCGTCGCGCAGGTCTGTGGTGTCCATTGCTTGTTGAAAACTTTCCAGAATATTGATGGTGAAAGGAGCTCATTTGGGGCGTTTGGATGAGGGCAGGGCTAGCCGATTTGTGCCCTCGAGGAGAGCCTTGTATTCTAGCTCTGTGGCGTTCCATTCGAAACCATGCAGAATGTGCCATGCATGGATTGCAGCTGCATAGTTGGCTATGGTGGAGCCTGCATGAGCACCCACACAGCTGGCTAGAAACGCTGCGAGGAGGGTGGGAGAAATGGGGGCACGCAGGTTGTCTGGTATGCTATGTACGTCACAGTAAACATGGTACACTAAAAGGCCCGTGCCATATAAGCTTTTGGTGGAATCATTCCACGAGGCGTCGATGACAGTGAGGATTCGTTTGATGTCTTCCTCTGTAATGGTTGCGCACTGCACATGACCTAGTGCGGTAGTGCGTGGGGAAGAATGAGCAGGAAGCCAGAGGCGAAGGCGAAGGTGAGCAAGGCAGTGTGGACATAAGGATGAAGGGGCTGGTGTGAGGTCAGGCTTGTACGGTCGTGGTCTAGTGGATGAAGTTTGTAGTGAATCTGTGTGTAAAGGGGTGTTGAAACGATTTGTGACGGGTTTAGTCTTCCCATAAAGCAAGTTGGATGAGTTCGTCGTCTTTACAGCGCTGCTCGGAGGTATTGCCGAGGGGGCCATGTGGGTGTGGGGAGTGGCTGATAGAGTCAGAATTCCTAGGGCCGGATGTGCCAGGCTTGGGGGGGAGTGGCTCCTTGGGGTGGGGGGGGGTATCGAAGTCGATGATGATGTCGCTAAGACTGAAAGGGATGGGCACAGGAGGGAGGAGATGGGATGGTGGTCCAAGGATGCCACACAAAGGGGGATTGGCTGGGTTGTTCACACTAGGGACGTAGCGACAAATGACGCCATTGATGGGGAATGAAGTGTCGGCGATGGTATTGTGAATCCGCTTGAAGATGTTGTTGATTTCTCAGTTGCGATGTCGCCCAACCTTCCAGCTCTCGATGACGCTGGTGTTGTCGCCGAACATGATGACGTGTTGAGGAGAATCGATACAGTGAGGGAGTGAGTGTATGAGGAATTCAAGTCCAATGGCCTCGGCCCATGCAATGTCACGTTTTCCTCCGTTGGTCTGCCAGTCTGGTAAGAGGCACCAAGCACGCCATCGTCCGCCGATGACAACTCCAATGCCGATTTTAGAGCTAGCATCGGAGAAAGCTTGTAGGTCAATGTACGTGTGTGGGGGGGTTATGGGACGAGACGCTCTGCTTTCTGATGTGATGACAGCCAGCCACCAGTCGAGGTCCTGTGCAATTTGCTTGTCAGGCCGGTGTGGCATAAAAGGTTTCTTTTCGCAAACCGCGAGCATGTGCTCAAGGCCAGTTAGGTAGGCTCGCCCCGCGGGAATGACAGACGTTGTATGTAATAGTTTTCCATACAGTTTCTTGACGTCTTCAAGGCGATGTTGATGCCTCGCTTTCCACTCATGTATGGCTGACACATATTTCATTGCTTTGTTGGGACTTAGAGAGACAACCCACCGTTGTAGGTCCCACATGAAACCGATGTAGATTGTCGAGTGGCTAAATGGCTGGTCCTTGGAGGTTTCCCATGGGATGCCGAGTTCATGTGAAATCCGATTGATGTCATCGATTGCATAAGTGAATTTTTGGTCGTGAGAGGACCTGGGGGACTGGCCAGATAAGTCCTTTATGGGAAACTGACAAGGTTCATTGAACTCTTCATAAGAACCGTCATCTAAGTGACGGCCTTGATACCAAATGCGGCTCCCTTCCTTGCATTTTCCACTGGGGCTTATGTCCTTGGCCCATGCTGTTCGTAGTTGGTTGTAGTGTGTGCAGAATGAACGGGGTATTCTAAGAAAAATGTGATCATCCACCCATTTATCGAGTGGTCCGATCCCTTGGAATCGGAAGAGGTGTGCTCCAGCGTCAGCAAGGTGGCCGTAACTGCCTGCTGATGGAGTGGCGCTGAATGCTGTGCATGTGTCAATGCATCCTAAAGTGGGGGAAGTGCGGATGATTGCGGCTGGCCACTGGGAGTGGTGTAGGGGAATAGTGCGGTAGGCCTCAGCAACGTTGCGTGTGGCAGCTTCTGACCCAGGGGGGAGGCGGGCGATGAGGAGGTATACTATGGAAAATTTTCCCCAGGATGCAGGAAAGTCGGCGGGATTAATGTGAGAATTAATAGATGGAGAAGGATTCGAAATAGATGGAAAAAGGGGAAAGGAAAAGTTTTGTACTAATCTGAATTTGCCAGGTTTACCTGATTTTGGGATAATGGAAAGGGGGGAAGATTGATACGGTCCAATCACGTCCTCTATTGTTGTTAATGGGTAGGGTCCAATGTATTTATTTTTATGTATTTCTTTAAGTATGATGTCGTGAAGTTGGGTAGAATGAACGGCGACGGATGGGGAATTAGGAGGTGATTGTACTCGAGTAGGGACAGGGAAATTGACAACAAAGCCGAAACGAAGACCAGTGGGTATATCACCATACTCGGGAAGTAGACCCGCAGCGTGGAGCATGTGTTCCCAAGCGTCCGGGTTATAGGGAGTTTGCGCCTCTAGCTTTCTGCGCTCGAGGGCACTGGATAGCGCCATGCGCTGCGGCTCTGCATCCTGAGCATTTATGGGAAAAGCATTTGGGGTTGAGGCAGCCTTCTCGGCACTGCCATTTGGCGCAGAGGCGCTTGTTGGTATCTTTGACGAAGAGTTTGCGATTGACCCGCTTGGCATATGTGTCGAATTTGCCATCCCAGGTTTTCTCTTTGTTGCATTCCGCAACTGGGCTGTCGACGTGGAAATCCGTGCTGAGGCAAACAGCGCATGGGTGGAGGGGGTCGTGGGGGGCCGACGAGTGGGTATGGGCGTCTCCTGTTGTTTGGCGAAAGGAGCGCTGTCGTTTGTGGGAAGGATCGCCTGGTGATGATGGCGAAGGGGGTCTTTTCGAGAAGGAAGGTTGTCTGTTGTGCGACTGCGAGCGACTGGTATTGGAGGGCATTGCCTGCAAGGAGGCGAGAACGGCGGCTAGCTTGTCAGAAGCCTGGTGATGGTGTCGTGCCCGCAGGGCGACGGAAAAGAGCGTGGTGGGTAAACCGTTGACGTGGGGTCAGGGTGCATGGTGGGCAGTGGCGGAATGCCGACGGCGTTGGTGCCGAATTGGGGTGTGAAACCGGGTGGGGGGGCGTTAAGTCCCGTGTGATTGGGTTCGGCGTTAAGGCCATAATGTGGGGTTGGGCGTGGAAGCCAAGTTAGGGGTGCGATTGAGCCACGTAGGGGTGGCGTGGATGATGGGGGAGGGATGGATTACAAAGGAAGTGGGGGGAACGATTTTTCGGGGGCGATGATGATTAGCGGTAAAGGAGGTTCGATTCGTGAAAAGTACTTGCCTCTTTGGCGCTGGCTGCCGCGGCTGCGGAAGCATTGTCCACTATTTCGGTGCGCATATCGTCGAGTACCGACTCCGTAATGTACTGTAGATTGAAAGAGTTGGTGTGAGAGTTGAGAGAGTCGTGCCATCTCTTTCTAGCGTATGCTTGGTAATGGATGAGAGCGCGTTGGCGGCGTTCATCGGGATGATGTCGCCAGTTGTGAGAGCCAAGGGCGATCCAAAATTTTAGGTGCGCTTGTACGCGGGCTGGAGGCCAGTTGCATTCTTTCATAACCTGCAGGATGCGGGGGGTGGCCTCGTCTATCTGCTCCCAGGTAAGGTCTTTGTCCTTTACGACGGATTGCTTGACTTTGGTCGCCATGAGGGGTACCCATGATAGCCCATTCTCGGTCTGGGAAAGCGCAAAGGCGTCGTTGTCAGACGAATGCGAGGCGACCCTGGCGTCTGCGAGCCCTTTATTGGTGAAGAAGTATAGTTCGCAATATTCGCCTAGGCGTATCTTCCGGAGGGCGTAGGGATCAGGGAGGACAGGGACGTGCGAGGGCATGGGGACGTCCTTGAACGGGAGGTATTTGCTGCGGTTCTTCTTTTTGTCGTCTTGAACGGCTTGTTCTTTCTCCGCTTCTTCGTTTTGACGCAGTTGTTCGGCCTCTGCGAGCTGGTCTGCCTCGCGCTGCTCAGCAAGTTGCTGTTCGGCTTGAACTTGCGCATCCCATTCGGCCTTGTCGAGATCGTTTTGTGCTTGCCAGATGTCGATGAGGCGAAGAGCAGCTTGCTCGTTGGTTAATTGGGCTGTGTCTATGAATACTTGGCGGCTGGCTGCGTAACGCTCCTCGAGGTAGTCAGGTGGAACTGCTTCGTATGGGTTGACGGTGACGGGCATGTCGAAGCTGGGACGAAAAGGAGAGAAACGAAGTGGTACGCAAAGCGGGACGGTACGGGAGGCTGGGGAAGCGGAGTGGTCAAGAGCAAGAGCGGTGCGCCCACTCCGCTTCTCACGCATAGACTCTACCCTACGTGCGCCTCCTGCCTCAGCTTACGTAGGCTGGCATCTTTGCATTTGCAGTGCTCAGTATAACGGTAAATTCGTCCACACTATCTTTCATGCCCTCTCCATCGCCTGGACCAATGACAGCAAGCAACTCTTTGTCTTGTCTTCCGACGCCGAAATACATCGTCTTGATGCGCTCTCCCTGAAGGTCCCTTGTCACGGCATTATATGACCGGTTGAACGGACTTCCACCCCCAACCCTCGCTTCTAGTCGGCTGCAACTTCCTTGCATTTATTTTCCCGTCACGAACCTCCTCTTCACGTCGGGCCCAGACAACAAGACTCATCTCCGTACCTATCATACAACAGTGGACATCCTCAGGGAGATTGAGATCACGACAACTAGCGGCCTGACGGTGGAAAATGAACACTGCCAGGTTCATCCGGGCCATGGATCCGCCCACTGCTTTCCCAAGAATATGCGTGTGGTGTTATCAGGCTGGACAGGACGGTACGCGCACTGCGGTTGGTCGCACGTCTGAAGCAGAGATTCGGAGCGCTTCTGTTTGAAAAGATATCCTGGGTGGAATACAAACGTGTAGCAGCGGACAGCTCGATCATGGTTCAAATTCGCAACGAGGCCCCGTTGTCGGACTTGGTGAACAATATCGAAATTATCGAAGTTCAGTAGCGAGGTTACGAGTTTGTTACTTAATTCCCCCTCGTTCAATATGCAGCCATTCGAACTATTTTCGTGAGCCGAGAAGGTCACCATAGGGCCTTGCTAGTGCATAATCGATCCTGCCGGTGATCTCTGTAACAAACATACCTGCTGCACCGGCTCACGTACTGAACGCGAACGATCGAAGCCTTGCAGAAGGATTACTACCGACGAGCGTTCTAGTCTCAAGGAGGTTTTAGAGACTCACTACGGCTTCTCTGCAGTCAATCCACTTGATCCGCGAGAGTCCTAAGCATGGCGTCCTACTCGAGGGTGAACCCGGAAACGACAAGGATGAGCGCTACCATGATTGGGGTGGACGTGGATTCAGGGTGGTCCAGTTTGAAGACAAATTGTTGCAGCGGTTCGGGGATGTCATTGATACGCATGGAAGGAAAAAGTCGAGGTTCAAATGCACCTAGGTGATCGGAAGGACGTCAGCGCATTTGGGGTTATGACAGACCAGCAAGCGTTGCTCCACGGAACCACTGGGCGTGGACGCAAAGTTGGTGGCTACAGTGATATCCCGGAGACGGTATTTGGTCGTCATGTGTCTGGCCGTGCACCACCAAAGTACGTAGGGCTGGTACTTACTAAGTGGCATGTGGGACAGTGGCAGTGTCGGTACCCTGTACCGCACACAACCATTCTTGTTTCGTGAGCGTATCGGGACCATCAATATTGTACGTCCATATTTATTCAAGGGTCACGGATGGATTCTACACATATTCCGTGCGCACTAAGCCGGCCGCACTTCAGAGTTAGCCAAAAAAGCATTGACTCGATTGGGAAGTTTGCTAGTCTTGAAATTTGAAAGGGCCTGATGTACTGCATAAAGTCTCGTTCCGAGAGTTACTGGGTACTACGGTTGCTTTCAGGACTCCTCTCACACTGACGCTGTTTATGTCCCAAACGTTCGACATTATCTTTGCCGGAGGTAAGTATATTCTTTAAGGATTGCAAGCAGTATCTTGGCTCATCAAAACCAGGAGGAACGACTGCATGTGTTGTTGCAGGTCGACTAGCCGCCATGGACCACTCACTGAAGATCCTCATCATCGAGAGTGGCCAGCACACCCAGGACATCCCTTCCCATGTTCAACCATGTCGATTTGTTGAACATCTCACCGCGGACAGCACAACTGTTTCCTACTATGTCGGGAAACCGAGCGACCACCTGAACGGACGCAATATTGTCGCTGGATGCGGCCGGAGTGTGGGTGGTGGCTCCGCTGTGAATCGTACGTCTTGAACGAGCAAACATGGCGTTTTGCATGGAGAGGGCGCGGCGTCGGACTATGACGATTGGGCTGCCCTAGGCAACGAAGGATGGCGCTTCACCGAGCTCCTTCCTTTCATTAAGAAAGTAAGTCCACGTCGAACCGGATGACCTGAGGTGATTCATAAAGGAACGCATAGCTCGAAACTTTCCACCCTCTACCCGGCAGATCAACCACGCACGGATACTCAGGGCCCGTTCAGATATCCACTGGTGGCATTGAGTTCGGCATCGGTCGTCAATTTCTGGACGTGGGGAGGCTATACGATCCAGGGCGTCCGCAGGTTGATGACAACAATGATTTTGCGACACCAAATGCCTACAGCGTGAGTGTCTGAAGTTGGTCTGTGGGTGAACTGACCTTGGCCGATATGATACTAGCCAGCTTATCAGTAAGTGTTCACCGAGAGTGTGCTCGCTAACCAATATCCCACAAAACAGCTATATCGACCCCATTACTGGAAGGCGCTCGGACGCTGCATCTCGATACCTGTACCCGCATGCGAGCAACCCGAATCTAACCATCATGGTCGGTAGACGTGTCAAACGCGTGATTATGGAGTACGTTTGGTTTCAAGTGATAGATATGACTCATCTGACGCAGACGATTATCAGAAATGGTCGTGCAGTCGCCGTCGAGTGTACGATGAACAGGAACTTGTCCGAAGGAGAAAATGACGAGCGTCTTACCTTGAAAGCCGAGAAACTGATTGTCGTAGCTGCTGGTGTGTTTGGTTCTCCGGCGATTTTGGAGAGATCGGGGATCGGCGCACGGTCTGTGCTTGAAAAGAACAACATCCGTGTGCAGGTTGATCTACCTGGTGTCGGCGAGAACTACCAGGGTAGGTGCAGTATGCTGAGAGGCCGCCGTTTCAGAAGACAAGCCTTGTTTTAGACCACTTTGGAGGGCTTCCGGTGTTCTACACATCGGACGAGACTGAAACGATGGACGGTGTCTGGGATAATCCAGAGGTAATTAAGAGTTAGTTTCCATCATACAGAATAGCATCACGATACTGAGACAGTTTTCAGCATGGATGAAAGAATGGGAAGAAAACGGAACAGGAAAAATTGCGCACAAGTTTGTCACTCTGCTTGACCTACCATAGTGATTTTCTGAAACCTTCATCTCAGTGGCATTACAGCGCTTTTGAAACTGCGTCCAACGAAAGCACAGTTGACGTCGGCTGGTCCTGCGGTTCAACGGAGATGGGAAGCATTCTTCGAGCACAATCCCGACAAGCCTATGTCCATTCTTCTTCCATTTGCTGGGTACGCTACAATCAAGTCCCGGGATTTATTCACCTTCGACTCTCCCACCCTAGTTTTTCGCTGCGTCGCTCAGTGTCACCTGATCGGAAACTTCTGTGTGCGATTTACTACATTGTAGGCACAGAAACCCTATGGACCGCTTTTGTTCTGACGTCTAGCGTTCAAGCTATACCCAGAATCGGCAGGTAGTGTTCATATCACTTCTGGCGATGATTTGGACTCTCTGCCAGACTTTGATACTGGTTTTCTCACCAAGTGCGTTTCATGCATCTTCCACGTTGTATGCCGTCCTCGTACGACTGATGAGTAGAGAGGGGGACACCGCGCAGCTTACCTTTTTGTATAAGTTCACTAGGGAGCTTATTAGGCGTATGCCAGCGTATCGGGGTGAGGTCGCAGCGTTTCATCCCACGTTTCCTACTGGCAGTTTTGCTGCCGTTAGAGAAAGAGACGTTCCCGTCCCTGTGGAGGCACCCGACATCTTGTACTCGCATGCGGATGATGTCGCTATCGAGAAATTCCATCATGCTATGAGTGAGTCGTTGTGGTCCAACTCCCCATGGTGGACTTTTCTGAGTGGACCACTGATGTAGTTACCTCAAACGCGCACTCGGTCAGCTTACATGCTTTTTCTTTCGTGCATAATTGATAAACGTCGTCTAGCTTGGGACATGTGCGATGAAACCCCACGACCGAGGTGGGGTAGTCGACCCATGGCTGAATGTGTATGGAGTAGAAGGTCTCAAGGTCGCAGGTACGTGCCGAAACTGACTGTCCCAGGTATATATCCATGACGTTTTCTGACGGTGGGGGTAAACCAGACCTGTCCATATGTCCCACCAACGTTGGAAATGTAGGTTGCACTCGTCCACTCGGTGTCCTTTTCGGCTGACATTACACTCTCTGCAAGAACACGTATTCGACCGCGCTGTTAATCGGGGAGAAGGCAGCGGCCATTATTTCTGAGGATCTGGGCTATAAAGATATGATGAGCTAATTTGGGACAACAGTCAGCGAGCCCGAAAACTCAAGTACTCACCTAGGACACGGATCCTGTATTTCGCTAGGACTACCTATAGGGTGAATTTGGATCTTGCTGAACCGGAGATGTCCCCAACATAGTCTCTCAACAAGAGTTCTTCCCTACGTCTGATTCCTTTCTTCTACCGACTGTTCTCTTAATTATTGTCACTGACAAGAAATATGCTTTATGGCGTACTCGTGGTCGACAATTTTCCATTAGATTTGTCCGAGCCCGCCAAAAAGAAAGGGTGATAAGACGCCGCGAGTCAAGAGTGTCAACCTAGATGCAACACTTACGCAACGGATAGTTAAGATGACACCCCGACTCGCAATCAACGGGTGATAAAACCAATCCCCTCTTACTGTGCCATGCAGTCCAAAGGTAACATTCTCATTCTCGATGTTCATTTTACCCAACACACAGAGGAGGGTACCACGGTCTATGCGGTGGATATACTCAGAGTCCATATCGTCGCACCTGTCAAGACAACAATCTGTCTGGTCAACGACGCTGCAGTTCGGGTGCTGGTTACCAAAACCCAAGTGACGCCATAATCGACACAATTTACACTTGAACGCCTGAAAAAAACCAACAGGGAAAGCTGTATGCACGGTGAACACATAAACAAACGGCAGGGGACGCATACACACACTCATGGGACCCCGCCGAGTCGCGAACTACCAATCGAGTACCCTCTCGGCGCCCTCCGTTCCCACCGTTGTTCCGACTGTGTGCGGACGGCGCTTGCGGGGACGTTGTCCACCTCCACAAGCTCCTTGACCTTAAGGATCTTCCCCGCCGTTTCGGGCGTGTGCGCGTGATAAACCGTCTGCATGCGTCTGTGCAGGCCGAGTGCGGTCAGTGTCTCTTGCTTGCGGTCGCCGAGGGCGATGGCAGAACGCCGAAGGGTAATTTTGAAGTGTGTAGCTGGCTCAGGCTCACGAACAGAGCCCGTGGCGTACCCGCGCGCGAGGAAGACAGTACGTGGAGCGAGTCGGACAAGAGACATGGACAAAGAAAAAGAGTGGTAGGTGACATAAGCACGTGTAGCCTTGTCATGGTCAGATTCAAAGTACGTCCAGTTCACCGACGCTCGAGTCGCTCACAGCGGAGCACAGAATCGATGGCTTCTCGTTGAATTCATATCCGTTTCGACGGATACATCCACCGTCTCTGCGCCGCACGCGCCAGCCTCGTTTGACGGCAAACACGTCTATGCGGCCTTGCGACAGAGCGTTATCTTGAACTTTGGTGATGCAGGATGGGGTGCTGTTGGAACTTCGATGACGGGCAAGTCTCCTTTTCTGTTTTCCATCTATCCCCTGACATGTACAAGACAGTCAAGTACTTCTCGCCAACAATGCATCTGTGCATTATTCGCGTTGCGCGTGACCAACATACCCTCGCATGGGGCGCCATCACCCTCCTTACGTATATCAATGGCGCGCGCGTTATCCCTCATGTTGTCCATGTATCAGGTTCGTCTTCTCTGGGACGCGAGACGAGAGCTCCAATGGTATTGTGGGACAGGAACGATCAGACATGTTCAGCTAGCTGCCATCAAACACAACAGGCAAGTCGTCGCGCGTTTTAGGGTGATATTGGAGACCCCAGGTGAGACCATCACCCACGACTAGTATCTTCGCCTTGCAGCACAGTATCACGCACGAGATTCTTATGAGGGATACCTCGCTCAAAGTAACCACGAGATAGAGAGATTACAAGAATAGTGTTGGAAATTGTAATCATGGTTGTTTATGGACCATGTGTCCCGAGTACTACGTATCCCGTGATGTGTACATAGTCCTTACGCGGAGGAGCGACACGCGTGAGGGATCATGTTGTACCGTCCACTCAGCGGTACCATGATAAACGACTTTCCTCGCGGAAAGCTGACGGAAGCTTGTCGAGCAGGGTGTTGTGGCGGGGGGTCGGGCACGAATGAGCCTTAAGACTCTACTGATCTTGAAGAGACGCGGGATGGTAAGAGCGCTGGCGAGCCACAATTATCACCTTGGGTATTCCGGTACTCCTTGAGTTTAGGGTACACTTCGACAAATATAGCTTGGCTCAGCTTGGTTGGATATTAACCGAAAGGTCACTCGCAACCAAGACGAAGCCGAGGCCTTCACCATCACATTGACAAACCATGCCTGTAGCTGTAAACTGGCCCAACATTCTCAGACATCTTAAGCTGTCCCGATCGTGATGTCTGTCGTGTCGGACGAGTCGGACGTGTAGTTTGAACTTGATCTTATCAGGCTTAAAGTCGCACATTACCTCGCTTACAAGCGCTATCCGGGCAATGCTCATCAGGCTCTTATGGAAGGAATTGATAGTGACTCACGTGAAGGGCACGAGGTGGACTGTGCTCCGTGATGGTGGATTCCAATAAGGCAACTTGAGGTGTTGCAAAAACGGACACACGTTCTTCTTTTAGCGCTCCAACACCTGAGCAAGTATGTTTCGCAAAGGTCTTCTGCGAAGGAAAGATAGTGAGTATGCAGGTCAATGGGAGAGAAGAAACACTGACGGACAGCAAAGAGCTTCATACAAGCAACGATCAACCGAGGGAACCACTGTCAGGAAGTGCAGGTGAGAAAGGCAGCCGACTGAACGAGCAACACTGCTGAGGAGAAAAGGGACGACAAGGCCATCTCCTAGTAGCAGCAGGCAAAGGGAAGAAACAGGAAATGCTGTGGACAGCCATAGGGAATTACTGCGACCATCCTCGAGTAACGACGACGCAATGGGAGTTGAAGTCAAGGAAGGCGAGGTAGAAACGCGGGCAGGAACTTCAGACATGAACCACATGGAATCCTCCCGCGTCATCAAGCAGGAACCCATCAGAATCGCTGTTCAGAGTGCGACATCTGTCGCGTTCCTCGGTGACGGACAGCAATTTCTGAGTGGTAGCGCAGACGGGAAGATTCGATGTTGGAGAACAGACGACGGGCAAGAGGTTGGGATACCGATGGACATGGGGAGCGCTGTTATCAGCATTGCGACCTCGCAAAAGTGGATTGTTGCTGGGACAGTAATGGGCCGCGCCGTCGTCTGGAATGCGCAGAGTCGTGAAAAGGTGAACTGGGTAAAATGCTATGAGAAAGCTGTCAAGGTGGTCGACATTTCACCGGACGACACGAAATTCGCGGCATTATCAGATGACAGGAAACTCCTGAACTGGTCACTCCCAGATGGCAAATGTCTTGGTGGCAGGCGGGGAGCCGACTATCACACAGTCAAGTTTTCATCCGATGGGTCCGAATACTGTTATGCCGCCCTCCACGAAGACCGTAATTTTCTTGGGATCTATAACAGCCAGAATCACAACGAGCTCTGTCTCACTTTCGTTCACGCCCTGTCCATCGCCTGGGCTCTGGATGGCAAGCAACTCTTTATCTTGTCTTCCGACGCCAGCATACACTGTCTTGATGCCTCCTCCCTCAATAAGCTTTCTGAATGGCCAATTCACAGTGACGATAAACCCGTTTGCATCTCTTTGTCGAACAATGGTACATTCGTTGCAGCCAGTGCAAATTCATCTGTCTCATTCTGGGACAGTGTTACTCATCAGCAAATTGGCTCTGTCATACACCATCCTGGTCCAGTTGACTGCATGACCATCTCTTCAAACTACTGCCTTTTGATTGCCGGAAGGTCGGAGATTGCACTGTGGGACCTGTGTGACGTTCTTTCCGCCCCGTACCATCAGGTGAGTCATTCCTTTAACCCCTTGGATTACATCCCAAGTGGTCGTTGTTGACCGCAATTTGAGCAGGGGAAAGAAAAGACTGAAATTCTCCACCTTAAGAAACCCATTCAGCTCGAAGTTGGTCAACGCACAGCTGAACAGAGGAACAGTGCGTGCCCTCCCCGTTCAACTCAAGCGTGTCTGATAATTTGTTTCCGTTGTCAGTGGATCCTGATAAAACCGTAGAAGAACACCGTGCGGAACTTGCCGAATCTCAAGAGATCGTCCGTGAAGCCCAACGCACAGCCAATGAGAAGCAAGGTTCCCTGGAAAACACCATCGGGTCGATACACTCAAAATCTGGTATGTACTTTCGCGATCCAGATTCGCGTTTCTTTGATCATTGTTTTCGTTGTTCAGGTTCATCGGAGGACCTCGAGAAAACAGTTGAAAAACTCCGCACAGAACTTGTTAAATTTGAACAGATCCAGCGCACGGCCAAAGAGAAGCAAGACGCCCTGGAAAAGACCGTCGGGTTACTACACTCAAAGTTAGGTACATACTTTTACGGTCTAATGGTTTTCATTGTTCACATTCATTAGTGAACCTCGAAAAAACGGTCGATGGACTTCATGCAGAACTTGCCAACGCTCAACAGATTGTTCGTGCCCACAGGCAGAAACACGAATGCGAGTCACTCTATGCCCATGGTCATGTCTCTGACGCCGCAAATTCCCTTCTCAACATCAAGAAATCTATAAACGATAACATAAAATCCGATGCATTCATCATGGACTGGCTTGCAGGTGGGTTTCGTCGTCACTGATTAGAGAATAGTGTGCATTTCCTACTCTCAGGTTTTACGAACAAATGCATCACCGCCCT
>JBBPTV010000453.1:0-21797 GCA_038094275.1 Tubosaeta brunneosetosa | reverse complement strand
TTGTTTTGGGTAGGCGACGTGGGCGAGGAGGATGCTCGCGGCGTAGAATTGCTGGCTGGGATCTTGAGATTAAGATAGGCAGGGTCCGTGTACTTGGTGGTGACAGATGCGGGCCAATCCTTGTCCTTTATCTTGTCCTTTTCCTTTTCCTTTGAACGTGATCTGGCTTCCTGAATGACCTGTTGCGCAGGCGTAAGGGGTTCCTTGTCTTTGGTGGGCGTGAGCTTCGACTTTGCAGTTTGCCACCATCCGGTGGCACCCTCCTTGGCTGAAGAGGCGGGCGAGGGTGGATTGGGGAGTGTCTGGGATCTACCGCGCGGGGGCGGCAATGGCTTGGGAGACCCCGAGTTCATCATGGCCAAGACACGCTCCTCCACCGTGCGTCGCTCTTCTGCTTCTCGGGTCAATATTCGCTCAGCTTCGCGCCGGCTTCGGTCACGTTCGCGCTGGGCTTCGGCCTCCAATTCTGCATCCGATGGGAGGCCACGGGTGGCCGGCGAGGGGCTCATAAATGAGCCGACACGATGTGCGAGGTTGGCTGCGAATTGGGAGACGGACGAAGGGGACTGGCTACGCGCCCACCTGCCAGCATCGTCGTCGTCGTCGTCGTCGTCATCGCCAGACTGACTGTCTTGTGAATTTCTTCTTGGTGCAAAGTCGTTGCGAAGCGGTGAGTGCGGACCGCGTGGTGATGGCGGGTGTCCGTAGACAGGCTCTGGCTGTCAGTGACGATCAGCTGAGTTGGATGACTACGCGCTGAAAGTGACCATACTAGGTTCAGTGACGTCGGGGGTGGCAGCGATGGACTGGTCAGACGCCGTTGTTGAGCAAACTGGATAGACTCGACGGTTGGCTTAGGCGAGTCGAGAGCGTTGAGATTAGCGATGCTCGGGGACAGCGAGGTCGTCGATGCGGTGTTGAGTGACTGCGAGGACATCGTGCTTCACGACGAGCGGGAATTAATTTGGTGCTTGCTCGCTGTGGGCGACGACGAGCACGGCGTCGGCGAGGCTGGCTGGCGCGTCGACGTCCGAGTCCACGACAGGCGTGGGAGGGGCCTTCCTAAAGTAGATTTAGCTCGATCTTCGCGCGACTTAGGAGAAATTTTGGCGGGCAAAGCGGGCGTTGACGGCGACGTTGCTTGACTTGATTCCATGACCACGACGACGAGCAGAGGTCGCCAATGGAGTCAAGACGCGCAGAGACGTACGTATCTTTAAAAAATTAGCTCATAAGCTCATCATATGACAGGCTTGAGGCGCTCTCTGCCTACCTGCAGCATCAGCGAACACTTCTTGCACGCACACAGGCTGATATCGAACGGTTGAAAAAGCTCCAGGCAGAACCTCTCGCGTCTTTGGACCAGTTTGCCGATCGCAGCAGCTTCCAGGTATACAAATTCTCCACTTTTGCGCCGCTTGATTGGTAACCCTCGGTCTACCAGAACGATGCGCAGCCCGAAGAAAGGCTGTCACGGCTCCAAGACTATGACCCTTCTCAGTCATTCCCAACAAACATTGCTTGGGAAGCGTTCTCATCGAGTGGTCTGCCTCTGCCATCAGATCTGTGGCTACGTGTCATACTCATCCTGCTCGAATTACAGACCCAACACCTCTCCGTACTCTTGCCGTCCGCAGTCGCATCGCCCATACCCAACAAACTGTCCCCTCCAGCGTCCAGCAGTCCCCCCTCTCTACCCTTCAGAAATTCGTCAAAGATGCGCGTAAACTCATTCTCGACCCTGTGCTCGACAACTTATCCACCTCTGCTGACACGATCACGTATTCAAATCCTACGGCTACTAATCTTCAGATTAATTCGTCATCGAACGACCCTAATCATATTCCCACTCTTACTTTATCACCCTCTCTCTGTGACGATGAAAACAGGAAGGGACCATCCATGATCGCTATTCGTAAACGTGAACGAGCACACGCAAAGACACAACAACTCAAGAAGTGCAAGATCAAAACTGACTTGGTGCCTCGATGTAAACTTGGAGAGGAAGAACCTAATGGTGTATTCTTCCGGGACGACGAGGATGTGAGCGCAGAGGTGGACGCGGACGTGAACATGAAGCCACAGTCTTGTACATCTGTCCTTCTGGACGACTTCTTGGAGCGAAGCAACGACCCCGTGGATATTGACAAGGCGAGTGTGGCTGCTGCCGGGGACGCAGCGCAGCACGATACCAAGCTGCCAAATTCGCCAGAAATGCCCAACGCTGTCTTATCGCTGCGAGATCACATCAATCGCGATTCTCGTACACGTAAACCAGCTCTGAAACTCCAGCTTCAGCCTCTGACACCGCCAACAGAGGCAGAAAATGAACCGATCCCGGTGTCATTACAAGGTCTCGGCAAGCGCTCGCTCGACATTGCCGAGCTTGACGACACAGTCTGTAAACTCAAGTCGGAGCCGCTGTCTGTGTCGGAGATGAACGCAGAGACTAGGAAGAGATCTGATACCTACAAGCAAGCTTGGTCGATATCTGAGCAACACCTGCTGGAACGGCTGTTGGAGGAGATTCCTGATGGAGAAAGGAATCGGCAAGTACCTCGATAAGCTCGTGTTCCGTTGATGACTCAGGATCTCTTGACAGGTGGGCCAAAATATCGCAGGCTATGGACGGGCGGCGAACTCCAAGACAGGTGGCAAGTCGTGTACAAAAGTATTTTGAGAAGCTAAAACGTTTCGGGGTGGGCGTAGACAATAAGGGCAAGGCGAAATGATAGTTGGTTGAATAATAGATGGGGTTCTGTGAAACGGACTTGTAGAAGAAAGTTGATTGGGGATATGGCCACTGTGGCCAACCCTAACCCTAAAACAGGAGGAAGACCTCATCACCGATTCACCGTTCGGCTCAGCCAACTTGCCAGCGCTCCACATTGGACGTAAAGCAGCACGATGTCCACTCAGCGGTTTGATCCGAACAAGGCTCAGAATCTTGTCGAGGTGCGCACTTTAAACGTGCACGTTGAAACCACGTTGTTCATGGGAATTCGACTTGCGGCAACTGGAACATGCAGATCGAAAAACAGTGCGTGTACCCACTCCATGGCTCCCCGTCGTGCTTATGAATGGCCTAGATTCGCGGTCAAGGCCGTCGAACATGCAGAAGTGAGTCAGGTCTGCTGCGTTTGGGGGTGTCCCTGCGCGCTCCACTTTGACCGCTGATCGCATCTAGACCTACTGGGGTCTGCTCACGATGGTGCCCCCGCGTGGCCTAAAGTTGACCAAGTCTGTGATGCCGTTCAGCTTATCTGTGCCCTTTGAATAACAAATCCGTCGAGGTTGGATGATGAAATCTTCCAGCACACCATCACCACGTTTCCGGAGCTTAATGCGGAAGGTCACGAAAAGCTCGTGAAACTTGACGAAGATTGGCTCAAGAGCGAAGAAGGGAAGAAGAGATGGAGAGACTTTATTAATCAGCAAGGACATCTCCTTGGACGCCATACTTTGTGCTCACCTTGACGATGTCAGATATGAAAAGAAGGTCAAGGACTTCAATTTTGGCTCCCTCATTCGTACAGACGCAACACAGGAGTATACCGAGACAAATACCATCTTCGGTCAGCTCTCACCGGAACCGAACGTTTGTTTGCACTGAATTTTGACTGTCCGCAGTAACGCGGATGCAGTTCTACGCCGTTGAGGTGAGTACTCGGAAGTCGACTTGACATATATCGATGAGATGAAACTTGGTATAGATTGCTCGTAATCGGCTTGGTCTCAATGACAAGGCACACGAGATCGCCAAGGCTGAGAGGGCGAAGGAGCTCCAGAGGAGGGAAAGGGAGTCCGCCAAGAAGAACGGGAAAGAATCATAGCCTCCTCCCATGCGATGCCTATTGCTCGCGACCAGCCCCGTTGACGGGGCTTGCTGATAAGCGTCGTCACCACTTGTATTATTGGCACCTGCCACCGGGACTTGTAGTATAATTTTCTCGGGCACACTGTTGGACGGAGATGATTTTATCCGTGAAGGCTGTAACGCCTCGTGTCATGTCGCACCTTCACGTGATGTGACAGGTCGTGTCAACTTGTCACGCTGGTAAAATGAACGTCATGGACGACGACGTGATTTCAATACGCTCGGACCAGTCCGACGACCAAGAACGTGTGTCGCGCCGCCAGAAGTTCGAGCCCGCAGTGCGGCGCGTCGTGGACGCCCTGGGTGGCTATGAGGGCAATGTATACCGCATGGGGGACCAAGTCAGCGGATGCCTGCGGGACCTCAAGAAGCTGTGGCGCCAGGACGACACGGACGACGAACGCACCGTGGCGCGGATATTTTGGGAGACCAGGGTCCTTCCAAATGACTTGATACCCATTCTTTTGGCGACCGCGGGCAAAGGCCACGTCGAAGACAAGCGCGCTATTGCATGCGCTGATTTGATCACCGCGATGACTTGGCCAATCGATATGGCCGAGGAGCTTCGAGAGTTGGACGAAGAGCTGGACAGGGGCACAGACTACACGCAGCTCACGCTGAGTCATTTGCACTACAAGGCAGCACTCCTCAGGCCTGGCGTCGTGCAGGCACTGTTCGGCATCATGTTGGCACCTCTAGCAAAACCGGCGAAAGAACGCGAGGAACGCGACCGCCAGATTGTCAACGTCGTTTTGCACCTTATTCGTAATCTTACCTTCATCAAGGACCTCGCGCCGAACATGCATCTCAGTGCCGATCAGGCGGAGTACTCCACCCTTCAGACGAAGCTCGTCAAGGCGTTGTCTGAGACGCACACCCTCGAATTGCTGCTCACTATTGCCGCCAACAATGATCAAGATCCATTGTTCAATGCGTCCAACACACTCATTTTGGAAATTTTTTATCTCTTATTTCGGGGTATCAAGCCAACGGCGTTGACCATGGACCAGGCCAAGGTGATGCGTCACATCCTCGTCTGGGCCTGACGACTGAATGAAACTCACGCAGCAACCTGCCCAAAACCTGCATCGCCTTTTAGCCGCCGAGGACAAGCGGAAACGAGACATTGCACGCAATGCGTCATCTCGGCATTCGCGATTTGGTACCACTATTGCGGTCCGGCTCAACCCTAATAAGAAGGCACACGTTGACAACAGTGGCGACAATGCAGAGTCCTCGGCAACGGACGCCAGGGGTTCATCCTCGAGGCCGCTGGTCCTTCACCGTCAAGCGGCGATCACACAAGAATCAGGAAGTGTATTGGACTTTGCAAAGCAGCAAAGAGCCCGGAAGGCCAACAAGGTTGATGAGTTGGCCCGAGAAGACGCGCTCTCGTTCGAGGCACGACTCGTCCTCCAAGGATTCGCAAAAGAGTTTTTCTCTAGTTTCAATTGTGGGTTTTTGATAAGGTTTCTTATCTTGGCGTGCTTCTGACAACGTTGCCTTGTGCCAGCGTTCCTTTCCGCGTTGCTGAGGGACATCAAATCGGAGCGCCCCAAGATCACGGAGAAGGATCACCTCCGGTTATTGTATACCACAAAGTGGCTACTCGAGTTCTTCCTCAGTGTTCGAACCAAGGAGAAATGGGATTTCGGCCTTGTTGCGGAGGTTACTGATAGGAGCTGGATCGTCTGGGTCCTCAAACGGATGAGGGAAGCCATGGATGAGAAAGTTTGTCGCACACAAGTTCTTTTTCGTTCTCGAAACTCATGAGTGGCACCCGGTTATTCCATTTTTCCAGCCCAAGATGTGGAACGAATTACAAGCGGGGATAGAGTGCTTGACACAGCTCCTCCTTTTGATCGACGACATGTCTTCATCAGCCTTGTCCGACCCTGATCTCGACGACGCCGCGCGGTTACTCCAACAACAGTTGATTTATAACGGCGATGTGCTTGACATTGCTTTCGAAAGCTTGCGATCTTACAAGGAGGGTACGCAGTCATTGACGTATCTCAACTCCAGCGTGTATTTGGCTTATGCGCTTCTGCGCATGTTGGAGCGGTGGGGCAAAGAAAACAGCAGTGCTGTGTACGTGAGAAAGAAGGCAGCTAGGCAGAAGAAAACGAAAGGCGAGTTTAGATCCCCTCTCCCTCCGATAAAGCGTGCGATGGGGTTGTGACTCGATTATGAAGGAAAGGGCCCTTCGGAAGAATATGGCGTGCCTGACGTTGAGGAGGAGAGTGACGCCGAAGAGGAGAAAGACGTGGTTCGTGAAACCATGTTCACTTTCGAAGCGTTCCAGATGGTACGTGGCAAAGCATGCATACGCCGCACGGCTGTGTCATTGACAAAGATAATCACTATTGGGTCCGGTGGCAGAAATTCGCGCACTCCGAGATTGCACGGACATTGCTATTCTACCTCTCACGCTACAAGGAATTTGACTCTCCGGAGCTAATGGAGAGGGCTGTAAACCTGATCCATCGACAAGCCGTGAAAGCAAAGGCTGAAGGCTTATATTTTAATGTGAGTGTGATCTCCCCTGATGGGTGCGCATGTATACGTACGTTAACAGGTCTCGACTATGGGTGTCTTCAAATCGATCCTCGACGATCAGCGGTCGCTTCCGAAGGACCAACCGTACAAGAAGCTCATAGAGCTGATAACGTTCATATTACGAAAGTTCTTCAAGACCGTGGCGGAGGACCCCTTCCTCATGATTGAGGTGAGGCATTCATCTCAGCTTATCTATTCTCCGGTGTTTGCAATGCTTATCGAGTGCCTGGTGCGTTGTAGGCGTTGTATCCTATGAACCGCGGACACTGGAAACAGTATTCGAGTTGGGAACCTGATCAAAAAGCGGAACGCAAACAAAGAGCCGAAGACAACGGTGGTTACTCAGGGGAGGTCCAAGTTAAGAAAGGCTATTCTTGGAGCGAACAAATCGGAATCGCCGTTGCTGCGCTTGTCGAGCAAGGCAAGTCTGAGTTGGTGGAGTGGGCGAAAGACGTAAGGAGGTATGACTGTCCACGCCGTACGCACGAGGCTGACGAACGTTTGTTGTTTGTCCAGATTCTCGTGTTAGTCATCCGACAGCGTCAACAGATCGTCGATGAGACGGATCAAAATAATCGGGATGATGATGCCGATGGATCGGAGGAGCCGCCGCCGAGGAACGCTGCGCCGTCCAAGGACGCCATCGACAAGTTCACTGACTATGGTGCGTGCGGCCGTCCGTGGGGATGCAGGCGCAATGCTCAGACCCATTTAGAGATTCCTTACATCAGCAATGAACACGCCGAGGCCGCGACCAAGAACGCGAGACTCAAGCTCGTGTTTCGTCTGCTCGACTTTACGATCTTGGCGGAGGGTATGTGACCATTTTGGTATCTGAGACCGGATTGTTTCAGCTACGGATGATGTAGATGCCGATGAACTCCAGTGGGCCGTGCCCGCCTCGATCGTGCCGTCCGTGTTGCGAGAGCGGTTGAACGTGGTCGATCAGTTCCTCAAGCATCCCATCGATTTAGAGGGCAAGAAGGCGGGTGAGATGCTCGGTAGAAAAACGCGCGCACGACGGAGGCGGCGATCGCCATCGCCCGGGTCCGACGTCGAGCTTCCTGATGACGAACCCCGACATCGCAAGAAGGAGAAGAAAAAGAAGGAAGAGAAGAAGTACAAGTCGGCTCAGTTCATCGAAGACAGTGATGAAGAGTATGGCGACATGGAGGCATTTCTGGAGAGGGAAAAGCTGCAGCGGGAAAAGACGGCGCGCGCGGCCGCTGAGAGCGGTAAGATCGCCACGATGCGCGCGACTGGGACGAAGAAGCGGCGGAGGAAAGGCAAGGAGGGCGCCTTATCGAGTGAGGAAGAGGATGTGGCGCCTGCTGTTCCACCCATATCGCTGGACGATTCCGACAGCGAGGATGAGATCTTCAAGTCGCTGCGCCGCAGTCGGTCGCCGTCGCCCCCGCCCAAAACGAAACCGAGACCGAGACCGCGTCTAGTCCAGAAAGCCAAGCCGGCGGCGGTGGCGGAAACGATCGATATTTCGAGCGATTCTGAGCGGACGACAAAGGTGGTTTCCCGGCCGGCGAGGAAAGGGCGTCTTGTCCTATCGGACGACGACGCATAGCTATCTGACGTAGGCTTGTGCATTTTCGAGGAGATCTATCACGTGTTGCTTTCTTTTTTTTTCCTTCTTGGTTTGCCTGATGAACTTGATGCAACAGGAACGCGTGCTGATTTGAACAGTGATGACTGACTGCGCCATGACTGGACAGAGGACCTTGGCGGCAATACCCGATGTTGGGTGTTATGGGCTTCGCCATGCCTTTAGCGTCCTAGCGTCCAGGGCTCCGATCCGATCGCTTCGTATCGCCCAGTGGCATGCCAAGTCACCGCCAGTTCGACCGCATCACTCCTTTCGACATACCTAGACTGGCAGCTACTTTGCGTATCGTACCACCCCGTTGAACTCAGTTGAGCTGTCCGGAAGCAACGTTTATTTTTTCTCTCTTGACCCGCGCGCACGGTGCATCATTGCCGACGGCGTTGACGCCGGTCGTGTCTTTCCCGTGTCAAGACCCTTTTCGATTGTGTTCCGGAGAGCCCTGGGGGGCCAACAAAGTACTGGTCGTCGACCGAGGTAGTTATGGCATGCCCCGATCGTTCTCGCTTGCCCAACCCCCTTTTCCCGCATGATGACGCGATTCAGGTGGGTGTGACACATCTCCCCGCATCTCACCGGTCAGCGGGTTGTTACCCTCTTTTTTGCGAGTGGGAGTTGTCCTCGTGTCTGGAACTGGATTGTTTGCCTGATGTGCTGTTCACTCGGTCAGGATACGGTGGGACAAACTCTGATTGCGGTTTGAACCCTGGATGCGGCGCCGTCTGTCCCCATGGCGGGCGACGGTGTCGTTGATTTAATTATCCAGGGTCTCTTTTGATTTATTCGTGTGCGGTCGTCCGAGTGCCAAGGCAAGGCGAGCACCTGGGCTCAGAGAACAGATAATTAAACACAGCGAACGACCGTCGCTTAATGCTTAACTCCATTCTTACATACAAAGGTACGGATGACTTAACGGGGGCGCATCTGATGGCCGTTGCGATTTTTATTATTTTTTTTTATTTGATCTCATATCCACGTCGAGATGCTCCCATCTCGCGTCGCTCGCATGTATATGGGCGTTGGTTCTTTCAGGCCCCGCGCGCGCTGTGTGCAAGGTTTGGTTGCAATTCCTTCCTTGCCCCCTTTTTTTCCTACGCTATGCCTTGTATGGCAGTGTCCGCGTACGACGAGGTGCGGTTTATCTCGGATAGATTGTACATTTGCCTCCCACGCAGTGGACGCACTGGCTGCCATACAAGGGTATAGTGCTATATTGCCAACATGTCCCGCATCCCGCACTGTCGCCCTTGAAGAAGACGGAGAGGGAAGAAAAAGGATAGATGGACGGTCAGGTTCGCGGACCAGCGGGGTTCGATCAGTCAGTCGAGAAAGGATGCACGATCAGAAGCGAGGGTGGTTCTTGGAAGCGCCCTGTCGGCGCGAGAATCGGACGCGTGTGCGGTATGGGGCGCACGGCCATGCGGACTAGCACCAGCGTCGAATTTGAAAACGCTCCACTTTGTGCTTGCCTAGTGAGACAATAGAAGAGGGCGGGCGTGGTGCGACGGAAAAGGAAAGCAAGAAAAGAGAAGAGGGCACGTGTTGCTCGGCTCCTTGCTGTCGCCGTTTATTGCAGCTGTCTCAGGCGGTGTGCTTCAAACGCGCACCGTGGGTCAAAGTTACCGAATGTGTCTGAGATTGAGAATGACGGTTAGGCGAGCGAGGAGACTGAGACCGCGCTCAAGCTCCCCCCCGCCTCGATGGTGGTGTGAATTAGACGAACAAGTGGACAAGGCTGGAAAGCGTTCAAGGTTGGTGATAGGTGGCCGGTAACGTACTGACGTGGAAAAAAGAGAGAGAGAGAAAAACAAGGGATGAGTCGGTATGCGGGTGCATGAGCCGATCTGAAGGACAGCCAATCAGATCTTGGGATCAATCTTGGGCGTACAGCCGAGTACGTGGGAGGGACCGGCCGGAAGATACCGACTGAATTGAGTGGGGCGGGTACTTATGGAGACAATAAGGCGAGATGTTCGGCGACGTCCGGGGAGCACGCTGCAAACGCACTGTATTTCTAGAGTGAACGTGCAGGGTGTGGTTGTACTTGCAAAGAGCAGCCGGAGATGGGACGAAAAAGGCAAGGGGCCGTGGGCGGAAAGTGCGATCGCCAAAAAGTGCGATATTGAGTCCGGAAATGGGTTGAGATCTGAGGGAGAGCGGACGTCTTTGCGAAAGTAGGGAATGGTATATCCTCGGGAGGGAAAGTGTCGGAGTATCGCGGAGATATCTGAGCTTTAAAAGCGGAGCCAAACTCGAAAAAGAATATTTGGCTGATCGGGGATCAACAAACGAACACCTCCCTAAGGCACGGACAGCGACCGCAAACTGCCGGAGTGAAGCCGCATCGTGCAGGCAAAGGGAGGGTGGGGATGCGATTGGTTCTCGAAGATTTGATTCCAGATGAGCGACAAGGTTTGCCACCAGGGTCGTCTCCTTCGGCTGATTTGACAAGGCGAATAATTCGGAATCCGAGGCAGTGGATCTCACCGGGCGTCTCAGCAGACAAACTATAATAACTCTCCCTCCTGTAACTTTTTCAACCCCGACCTCTTCCTCCCTCTCCAAGTGTTACGTGATAACGTTACATGTCCTCGATGGCTCACGCCGCCGTTGAATCCGTATCGTCACAGCAGCAGGACAGACCAGAGCGCAGCCGTAATGCTAAAGCACAGGCCCGCCACAGAGCAAAGCGAAAAGCCTACATCGAGCAGGTCCGTGCACTCCTCCACCGCGATCCCAACGCGTCTGACCCCCTTGCAGCTCGAGCAGACCGTCACCAAACTCCAGACCGCGCTCGGATTCACCCCAGACCAAGTCGCGGCACTCCCCCCGCCCCTCGTCAAAATTCGCGAGCTCGAGCAAGAAAACGCCCGTCTCCAAAAGGAGAACGAGGAGATGCGTCGTCTCCTCGGCGACTCTGATCACAGACATCTCTCAGAATACGGCAGGAGACACTCCCTCCACTCCTTCCATGACGCGCGCGGTTGCGACCGCGACTTCAAGAAACGCAAGATGGACGATCTCTACATCGTACGCTCTGTTCCCTCATTTGCCCTCTAGAGAATTTCACACCGCCCGTGCCAGGGTCCCGACGCATCCCACACCGACCCTCTCCCGCGCCCCCCGCCCCTAACTATCCCACAGCCGTTGTCCCACCACCAATACAGCAACATACAGTCCCACAATTCGTCCTCCGCGCACGGTGTCTCTGGCAACGGTTCCTCCCTCTTCAATCTCCATGCCCCCGCCTTCCACCCACTGCCAAACACCCCCTCTGGCTCTAGCACGACTTCCAGCCCCCCCTTTTCGGCGAGTGTCCTTCCTTGTTTTTCCTCCCGCCGTGACGCTCCGCATGTGTAATGACCATCTCGCCTTCCATCCACCAGCAGCCCGCCCAAATGAATCACTCCTCACACTCGCCCGCAAACAGCCGTCCCAACTCGTTATCGCACACCACCCTCCCCAGCAGTTATCACTCAAATCACCACTACGGCTCCGTCAAGGTCGAGGACGATCATTATGGCGTATGTACACGCCGTCACTCCTAGCCTTCCTTGGCCTAATCTCCCTTGCCAGTCCTCAAACCACCACAACCACAACGGGCAGTCCAATCACTACCACACGACCCTGCCCCCATTCGCACACACGGTCCCCGACACCGGCGACATCGACAGTTGGCATGCACACACTTACTCGGCTGAGCGGGGTGGTCAAGTGCATCGGTAGGACAGCGTCTCCGTCTCGCTCCCTTCTTTTTTTCCCTTGTAGAATATACCCCGTTTATTGCTGTCCTCGCACCTTTTTTTGTCACCGCACCCTAGAGTCATCCACATTCTACTAATACTTATCTTCTGGACTGTACAGTTTTATTCAGGCATTTTTTTAGTGGATATGTGCATGCATGTATAATACTGTCTCCTAATGTACATAGCGCAGCTTGTTTCCAGCGATCGAATCCAGTGATCGAGACTGTAACGCGTTTCGGTTGTTTGTCATTTTGATGCCGTTTGCATAACCACCGCAATTTACCTTGTCTTGTGGGGATCTTTACGTGTTATCACGCACTTATAAATCCCCCCGATTGTAGCAGACTCCTCTCTTCCGGCGCCATCGTAGACTGCGCCAGCTGACCTGTCGGAAAAATGTTTAGTGCATATGTCTTACTCCGGACCACGCTAGTCCATTCTGGGTTCAATTGATTCTTCTGATGGAAACCGGCGCCGTGCGTGCATCACCAACATCCCCGGGTCGAAATGGAAGTGTGCACGATCAAGTGGTGTCCATTCCTGCGCATGGCGTGGGCTCTTCGTTTCAGCCAAGCCCATTCTGACTTGCATTTTTTATAGCACGGAGAGCAGCTGATAGGCCTTGCCCCAGCGGATCCGATCGGTCATTTGCGGCCAACATGGGTTGTCGCCAAGCGTTCATGATGCGGCGGGATGCGACGTCAACACACAACGTGGCACGGCCTTGCCGCTGCGCTGCGCAGTCGTCAGTCTCACTCAATGGAGCAATCCCTCAGGGACCGTCCCAGGGCCCAAGTGGTGCATTGTGAAACCACATCCACCAACAGTGGTCCAGCCTGACTCTCCAAAGCACAATGCGCCACCAGCGGGCCTGTTTGTGGGCCAATGCACCCAGACGTGCCTACAAAACAGGCGCGATCAGGTTCCTATCGCAAGATTCCTGTCCCATTCATTCCACTCCCTAGCGATGCACCCAGCCGAGCCGGGCCGCACAGTGTCCTACCTCCCATGCCATTTCGCATCGGGCACGTTTCCCGTCTCGAGAAGTTACTACCTGAGACAGATGCTGTACAACTATGATCGTGTGCAAGACAGGGTCAGCACTGACCCAGTCGTGCCCTCCTTCCCGTTTAGCGACGTCCCCGTCTACGCCGATACGGTGGACATTGAAAGTAAGTTCAACTTTGCGCGTCGGCGCGTCAACCTTGTGTGTGTGTGTGTTCACACGCGCGCTGATTCGTCGTCCTCCAGCCCTGGCGTTTCACGATTTTTGGGGGTGTCTGCTGACGCCGGACAATGTGGCCGCCCGGGTCTCGACGGACGACCTGAGGTACCATGCCTGGGTGGCCGCCATGCGCGTCGTTGATTCTGGACTGTACGCCTCTGACAGTTTATACGTGCACGTAATAATGCCTCCTATTCACTTGCGTACCACTAGCGTCGACCTCAAGGACAAGAAAGCGCTTCTGCGCGCGGCCATGACCCAATTCGTGAGTCTGGCTCCCCGAGACGCGTCCCGGCGCGTGTTCATGCATGTCCATGTAGATGGTCGAGCTCGGTCTGGCGCTCCTCGATCTGTTCCCGGGCCCCCTCGTGCTCTTTGTCGACCCGCGTCTTCAAGACGATCCGGAGGGCATGGTCTCAAGCGCCCTGGCTATGGTGGCAAAGTTTGACGCAGCACACGTGCGGCGATGGCGGATCATTATCACGGTTTGGCGTCTCGCCCATCTCACGTTCTCGCCCTTGGCTGACATGCCTCAGTTGCCCGCGACGGAGGAAGGTATCCTCGCTGCGCGGGAGCTGACCCATGGACACGGCGTCCAGACGCACCTCTCGCTGGTGTCGTGCCTTCCACACGCGTCCGCATGCATCGACGCAGGTGCGTGCCTGGTGAGCATGAGCGTCGAGCCGGTGCGTTCCAACGTCACTTTGTCACCTCATTTTGACGCGTTTGCCGGCGGTGCGTCACATTCATATATCACACAGATCATGGCCTGGTTCGAACAGCGGGGCGGTGCCCGAGATGCATCACAGCACCACCCTGGGATCGAGGCAATACAGTCGTGTGCGACGTACATGGATCGACACAAAATCAACGCAACATTGCTGACGACCGACGTCCGCGAGGTACTGCTCCGCACAGCCCGGGTTCATCCTACCGATGATGACTTGTTTTGGAATAGTGGGCAGAGCTCAAGCACTTGGGAGGTATCGGCGCGACCGCACTCAAGAAGGAGCAGCTCGATGCGATTCCGATGCGTCGATTGGTGACGTGGTATCCCCACGACGACACGGCCCCGGCGACGCGCCGCGCGCTCGAGGCACCCTACCCGCCGGATGCCAGCAGGGGCTTACTGACGTCACTCTCCGCCGAGTGCCGAAGCTTGGTGTCTGCGGTGATGTACGTGCGTCTGCGCAAGATGGCGCTCTGTATGGACGCGATCGAACGCGTGGTGTGGGCCGAGGTCAAGCAACGCATTCGGCTGGCGACGGTCCCCCTCGAACGACTCTACCGTCGGCCGATCGAAGCGCCCCCGCACAAGGCGACGGCCCGTTCGCGATCGACGTCACGGACCAGGCACAGTGCTCGCGTACCAGAAGCCCCGATGGTCGAGGATCAAGACTACTTTTGATGGGCCCACTCCGCTCCTTTTTTTTCTCTCGCTCCAAAGGGCAAGTTTATAGACACCACGCATCCCCGTATGTAGCTACTCCACTAGTACTATCGCGAACGGATCTATCCCCGTTCATATGTTGTCTCCACGGGCGCACCCAATAAACGTCAGGCTGCGTTCTCTTTTGCACATGTGATTTTATCTTGCGTGATGAGCTCCTTATCCCAGACCATCAGATGCGGGCGTGGGTCCTCCTCGCATCTCGCGTCCATATCCATCTGCGCATCCATCGAGCTGTATCTATATCTATATCCCTTGCGGATCGTGGCCGCTGTCTCCCTGGAGACTCGTCCGGAACTAGGTCTTGTTCCGCGTACGCCCCACGCGCATCGTCATTTGCAATGCACACAGATCAGGTGCGCGACTGTTGGCCAAAAAGGCCCCGCGCGGGGTCCCTGTGCGGCTCCCCACCCGACCCCTTTGGGACCTGACCGTCACGGACGGACGCGCCGCTGTCCTCCTGACCTCTGCGTCATGGGGTGCACGGCGGCGGTGCCGAAGCGACGGCGCCAGCCTGAACCCGACGGGTGCGCGGCGAGAGGGCCCATCAACCCCGGGCGTGCCGCCCATTGTCTAGGACCCCCAAAGGACGTCGCGCCATCTCCCACACGTCACCGCGAACGCCAATCCACGGATCCACACGGCCTGTGCAACCTTGAGCTTGGTCGCCGCACGCGCGTAACAGGTCTCTCACGCATCGCGCCACAGCAGCGGCGGGACGCGAGCCGAACGTGGACCCGTGACAACTGACAAAGGCCGGTGATGGAGCGGCACCGACTAGGTATGGTATGGCAGGTGTGTGACGTCGGCTGCTGGAGCTCGACGCCCCAGACGCTCGTCTCGACCTCCGTCGCCTGCACCCAACACGACAACAAGCGACAGAGAAAAAAAAGGTGCGTCGGTGGGAGACGATCTCCGTACACGGGTGGCGGCCGGGACTCGCCCGGATCTCAAGACAATCGACAGGGAAATCAGGAAATATAATAAAATAAATTAAGAAAAAAAAAAGTTCATTGGACGCCAGAAAAGGGCACATTGTCCACATCCAGTTCTAGAATTTTCTCATCAGACACACGGCGGCGAGCGTGCACACGCCTTCGCTGTCGTTCCGCCCCCCTCCGTCGCCGCACAAATGAACGGATAAACGGTGCCAAAAAGGAGACGGTTGGTCGTTCGGCTCGGTACTTTCGCCTTATCTCCTGATCAATATGTTCTAATCCATACACGGGCCAATGTCGAAACGCTATGCCATCGCCAATTGGTGGGGCCGATTCTGCCTGTCATAGCTTTATAAACGGCGTTGAGATTATTCAACGAGATTTCGAGAGATCAGTGGCAGAAAGACAACAATGCTTGTTAGCGTATGATGCCTTGGTTACTTTCTTTCCTTTTGTTTTCTTTCGGTTTGTGTTGTGCCTCTTTGGAAGACAGGCGCAGGAGCGATCCTAGGAGAACCGCGGACCGCCCAACTTTCTCGCACAAAAAGTCCCACCCATGTCCCTCTTTTCGGTCACCGAGTCCGTTCCACTTCGGCAGCGGTGATGGGCGGCCGCTCAAAAGTAAACTTTGTGTCCCACTCTCATTGGCACGCGGAAAGGGAACAAGATTCCGAGGTAAGGGAACAACTCGACAGGGCCTGTCAAATAATGGACGGAGATGACCATGGAAATATTGTTCTTTCTTTTTAAAGGTAGAGAGCGAGACTCACGTGATGAAAGAAGAAGACACAAATGGCAAGAGCGCGCTGGACCACTGGGACGACACAGCGCATCCAAGGCATGCGCGTGTGGGAAGGGGCGGGAATGGTGTACCGTTTGAAAAATTATTTGGACGGGCCTATGCGATCAAACATTGCAAAACGACGCACTAAACGGTCGCAATGGAAGCATTGTACTACGATCAAACACCCTTGCGCCTGGTCCGCGTCAGGGCGCGCATGAATAATCCACCGATTGATTCCGAGATCTGAGCACCGCACCGAGTTTATTGCTACAAACGTGTCATGATGGGATTGCCGTGTGCAAGACCAGCACATCCACGTAATTGCACCGAGCCTTGCACAATTACGTCTGAATGCCAACCGAGAACTAAATATGAATGAGCGTGATATGAGCGGAGGTCAGGTGGAAATGAGAGAACCTTGTCTGGAGCTGGCTACGTTCGCAGTTAAAGAAGCCAGAATGTATTAAGCAGTCGTGTTCACCAGCAGCAACCCCAATTGTTACCCTTGGCGAGGTTCTTGGCACGTTCTGCTAGGTGGTACATACGCCTTCCTCGATCCGGGATCTGAATTTTAAGGCACGGCACGAATATCAAATGATAGCGTGGATGGCATGATAACGAGAATCCCCACTAACATCGTGGCTGTTGGGAATCAGATAACGACTAGCGTGGAAACACGTCACTGAGCCACAACGCAAGGGGAGAGTCGTGCCAACTTTGGATGCGTTGACAACAATAACGTCTCAGGGACAGTAACGATTAGACAAGGTGAGAGCGATCAGGGTGAGAGGTACTCACGTTATAGGTGCTCGGGACCGTTAGGCTGATCACGAAAGACACACCGTTTTAGACTACAGCTGTGGAGAACAACCTCCTAACTGCTTTCCAGCATATCCTCCCTTGGATTTTACGTGTCATCAGCGGTGATCTCTTCAATGCCTTTCCGACGTAAAGTCAAACAGGGCCGTTGTCAGGGTACTCCAAGGGGAAGCGGAAGAGTCACTGGTTATGAACTTGATTGATGAGATAGTAACCCAGGGATCCGTTCGCGGAATTTCCACAGACCCATACGGTCAAACGGAAGGTTTCCGCCGGGTTAATAATCAGGCCCGCGTGATCAGTCCCACCAGGGCGATGTCCTTGACACTGCAGAGCCAAAATCGCAGCTCCCCGAGCGTGGAATTCCTACGATGGAATCAATCTGACGGGGTAGTCATGCCAGAACCGGTCCGGTGTGGAAGACCCTTTGAACCTAAGTGTGTAGATCCCTGAGGCAATTGTCAATCGTTGTGGGAACCATGGAGAAGAGTTGAATTTTTCGTGAATTATCCAGTCCCATTTTCTGCAAAGAACGGAGGGCGCACAGCACAGTGTGGACCCGAACACCAGCAGCGTTGGCATTGCAGGCGGCCCAAGCGCATCTTCGAAAAGAAAAATCGCATCCGGGTGTAAAACAAGAGACCGGGCCTAAGCAGCGAGTAGCGAAACCAACGAAAATGCCTGTGATAGATGCGGCACCCATTTCGCCTGCGCAGGTGGAACGAGGTAATAGATGAAACGTATTTGAGCCAATAACCGAGCAGTGGCCTGACCAGACCGGTGTCGAAACCGATGATTGAGGCACTACCCAAAAAAACCCGCCAAGTCGGTAACGTGCCAATATGGTGTGAATACAATGCTTGGCGCACCGTAATAATGCAGGCGTGTCTTGGGGCTGCGGTGGAAGGACTCCCGACCTTGGGCTGGGTCGAGAAGGATCAGCTTCATGGTCGGCATGCTTCGATGAATAAGCCGTCTTCGTGGGCGTCTGCGCGAAAGCGAAGAGAAGGCAACTGAAGGAGAAGCGAGCAGTCTCCTTGGACTAGCACACGAGATAAGACCAAGCTTCGCGCTACAGGATAGACAGGGACTCCAAATTTCCTGTTTCCTTCATTCTCCCTCGCCGACGGGGAAGTCGTTGGAGCACGGGGCCTGGGGGCAGTGATTTAGCCGAGGCCACGCCGAGTCGTGGTGAGGCGAGGTATATAAACGTATCGCTGTGGTTTTGTACCTTGCCCTCTCCCTCCAGTTGCCCCTCCTATCTTCCCGCTAAAGAATGGCAAGGAGAGCAGTTGCACCGGGGAGACAAGCTCGCTAATCGATAAGTCAGGAGAATAGAACATTGACATAAAAGAAAAAAAAAACTGATCAAGTATGCTTTGCCAGGTTCAAGTCGAGAACTAGTAGAAACCCAATTATGGAAAGCGAGTGTTCCATCTGCCAGCCGACTCGTAGTCAGCTTGCTGAAGGACCACTCGTCTCTCATGCTCCTGGGTTGATCGATATCCTCCAACGTATACCCGATGGCATTACATCTGTCTTCTAAACAGGACTACGAATCACTACTAGACAAGTACGACACATGGATGTTTGACTGTGATGGCGTTCTCTGGCAAGGAGATCACCCAATCGATGGCGCCGTACAAGTACTCGATATCTTGCGAAAGCGAGGCAAGCGCACGTCACATACTACTTCCTGATCACAGAGACGCTAAGCTCTCCAGGAAAACGCCTTCTTTTTGTGACAAACAATGCGAGCAAATCACGGAGGAGCTACAAGGCCAAATTTGACCAGCTTGGAGCAAAAGTCGCAGTGGTGAGTGAGCTGATGCCGGGACGAATGGGTGTGCTTTGACTACTTTCGAGCTAGGATGAAATCTATGGATCTGCATATGCGGCTGCCGTGTACATCTCGTCTGTGATAAAGCTCCCGAGGGACAAGAAGGTGTATGTTATCGGGATGTCCGGGATCGAGGAAGAGTTGAGAGAAGAAGGCATTTCTTTTACAGGAGGCACGGTACGTCCTCTCATACTCACATTCTAGCATACCTCATCAGCACCTCCTCTAGGATCCAGCAGATAACACGCTTGAACCGTTCAGTCTAAGCGATTTCGCTCTCGACCCAGACGTTGCTGCCGTTTTGTGCGGCTTTGATGTGAACATCAACTATACGAAACTCTCGAAGGCCTTTCAATATCTCACTCGGAACCCTGGTTGCCAGTTCCTGGTCACCAACGAGGACAGCACATACCCTACCGCAGGCGGATTGCTCCCCGGAGCCGGATCTCTTAGCGCACCACTACGTTTTGCGTTGGGAAGGGATCCGATCAGTATCGGGAAACCTGCGAAGACAATGCTGGACTGCATCCAGGCAAAGTAATTTACCAATTAATCCGCACTTCGGGCAAGCCTAACCGCTAACCTCACTCCAAACAGAGTCCATTTTGATCCAGCACGCTCCATCATGGTCGGGGACCGTTTGAGCACGGACATCCTTTTTGGGCAAGCAGGTGGGCTCGCAACACTCCTCGTTCTGACAGGTAGGCCCTTGTAGAATCCATGATCGGACAATGATGAAGTCCTTGGACAGGTGTAACTTCCAAGGAAGATATTACTGGACCCCGTGCTTCGTCGATTATCCCTAAATATGTCACCGAGTCGATAGGTGATTTCCGTGTAATTCGGTCAGACTGATCGCAGGATCCTTCCTGGAAGTAGACAATTCAATCGGACTGATGGCATTAATGACCCTCGGATTTTGCTGTCTGTGATCGGACATACTCCATAGCAAGCCAATGAGTCGTAATAGAAGCGAATGCAAAGAGTGCACCAATGATGTAGCCCCCGACACTTCCAAAGAAAGGCGTCAATGGCCATGCCTGAAAACAACCATGAATGAACGGGAGTACATTTGTGATATGCATACGATCACACCTGCCACGGACGATCCCAGTCAAGCGCAATAGGAATAGCGCCAAGCCAGCCCCCAATGAATGTCCCACATACTGGGTAGACTATTGCATACTCAATTGGGTTCCTCGGTCTATTAAGGAGTTTTATTTGATCAAGCAGCATGCCGCCAATTTCCTCACTCACGATAGCTCGGCGAAGAGCCGCGTCCATGTCAATCTATTGACCATGGAGGATGTGTCCGCCGACCAAGAAGGGCATCCGAGTATGAATGCAGGGGTAAATGCGGTCAAGATGGCAATGACGAAAGCCAGGAGAGTTGTTTGCAAGACATGGCTGCACGATGGTTCAGTGATCATCCTAGACCGTAGCTTAGCAGACTCACCTTATGAGTGGAGCGCCGAACGCGACGACGACGACATGCGTCGCCAGAGTGGTACCCAGTGTGAACGCAGCTGCATCTTTTAGTCTCTGAAACAGTCCCCATGAGTGTCGAGCTTGTTCCATCTGACAACATGCATCCGCACCGTGAACCGTAGACCGTCGAACTGGGCGCGTTCCCGTTTGATTTCGGCCTCTGTACCCTTGGCTGAATGCTCAAAGGACCACTTCCGCATCCAGTCCGCCCACCACACCTGCAAGAGCGTCAGTCCGGCAGACACCCAGCCAAGCGTCGAAGAAGGGTCTGCGGTTAGTGCTTCCATGAACTCTGATTGAGGCCTGACCGTCTCCCTGGGGGCGAGAGATGCAAAAAGACGCGTCATCTGAGGTAGGTACAGAGCTGTGAACGCGACGAGGATGAGATGTACGCCGAGTACGGAGGCATATTGGGCAAGCGGAAAGCGGTCGTATGCGGCAGTCTTGGTGGCTTTCACCATCGACTTGGTCGTAGTGGGCGATTTCTGAACGGTTCTGGCTCTTGTGGTGGACATCTGTCAGATCTTCAGAAGTGGTTGTGTTCAAAACGCGGAGTGCCATTGCCTAACACTGTGGGAAGTAAATCCGCTGATGAGAAGTGACACGGTCACTACTTGGCCCAAAAGTAGTGACTGTGTCACTACTTTAGTGTCCACTGCAAAGAAGTGACACAAAGTTGTCACTGCTGAGCATTGACAGCCGGCTGTCACTGTTCAACAGCGTCACCAACTATATTGTATAGTTTTCAGGAAAGTGCATTTGGAATGTAGTTGTACTTAAATCACATGTCGAGTCCTCCAGCACAGACCTGGCTCCAGGAGCCACAACTTGTATTGTATCAAGCAAAATATTACAGTACTGATGCGGCCACTGCACAGCAGAAAGCTGGTACAAGTAAAGTTATGATGGAACAGTGGTCCGCATAGATCCAGCAGCAACTAGTCACGCGAGTCGATTTGTCATCGTGAGTCGATCATCGTACGCCGTGCGTTTGACCGTCGAGCAATTATTTGTTTGTGTTTGCATCGTGTGGCACACCAAACTATCACATGATCTTGCTTATCTAATCCGTTGATTCAATCGTCAAGTTCAGCCCTCAACTCGCCTACCTCCCCAACTTTCAACAGGTATTTCTTGAAAGAGGCTCAGAATTACCGTAACTAATCAGTTCCATAGGAATCCGCAGCCTTGTCACTTTATCTCATCTCAACCACTCTCTGATCCAAGAGCAAGACTGGCTGATGACGGTCAAAAGTTTTAGTCATTCTCAGTGTAAGTCATCACATTTTAGCGCATATATGCGATCTGCTTGTAACCATAGTGCCATCGCCGACCACCACGATGAGGAGAGGCGCAGAATTAGTCGAGAAAGTCATACAAGGTAAGCCATCCTGCATATATGCTACCCGTTCAAACCCAACCTTAGCGCCATGCCAGGGAAGGCTGACGACTACTT